>JARQOC010000005.1:352675838-352920838 GCA_033576535.1 Allobates femoralis | reverse complement strand
GAGACTGAAAGGCCATCTGATGGACAGTTCTCCCTTTGTTGTCACAAGGGCAAAGTTAAGGTACCATTACCTCAGTACCCTGAGCTCTTCACTACTTTACTGAAAGGAGACAGCCCATATAGTAAAAATCTCATGGAGAATATCAGGAGCATTAATAGTTCCTTTGCATTTGCTTCGATGGGTGCAAGTGTTTCTCAACCACCTGGACACGGTCCTTATTGTTTCCGGATTCACGGCCAAATTTACCATAGAACTGGAACTCTCCACCCCGCTGAAGGTCAAGTTCCAGCATATGCACAGCTCTATATTTTGGATAGTGCTACTGCTACTGAACAACGCCTACAGTCTCCAGAAAATCTCAAGTGTAATCCAGCCTTGATGAGAATTATTGCTGAGCAATTGGAAGGTATTAATCCCTTTGTTTCAGCTTACAAAATGTTACGGCAAGTGGAGGAAGAGGAAGAACAGAAAGCATTGGAACATGCCACAAAAATGCCTAATATCATCATGGCAATTAAACAAGACAGAGAGCAAGACCCAAGACGGTATAACAACCCTACTGTCCATGAAGTTGCAGTCATCTTTGAAAATGCTGATGGAGAGCCACCATTTAATAGAGACATTTTAATACATCTAAAACCAGACATAAATAATCCGTTGGCCCCCAAAACACAGCAAATAAGTATTTTACACAGTAATTTGGATGCATTACTGTATCCATTGTTTTTCCCTCATGGAGAGCAAGGGTGGCATGAATCACTCATGCAGCAAGGCCAAAATGTTCGCAGGGTGACACAGCTGCAGTATTACTGTTATTTGCTGTCAGTACGGACAGAATTCAATCCTGTCCTTAATGGAGGTAAACTGACGCAGCAGTACTTGGTGGATGCATATGTAAAGATCGAGGCCAATCGTTTAAATTTTATACGACAACACCAGAAGGATTTGAAGGTGGAAGATTATTGTCTCCTTCAAGAACATTTGCTGAGAAAATCCGTAGAAAAAGGAATCCCTATTGGCAAAACCGTAATTTTACCATCTTCCTTTGAGGGAAGTCCCCGAAATATGCAGCAGAGGTATCAAGATGCCATGGCAATTGTAACTAAATTTGGAAGACCAGATCTTTTTATAACGATGACCTGTAATCCGAAATGGAGTGAAATTGCAACCAATTTACAGCCATGGCAGCGTGCTGAACATCGCCCGGATTTAGTGGCACGTGTATTCAGGATTAAACTTGAAGCCCTTTTGAAAGATATTAATTCTGGATTATTTGGCAAGGTTTGTGCTATGGTTCATGTGATAGAATTTCAAAAGCGAGGCCTACCACATGCTCACATTCTAATTATTCTGGATCCCAACTCAAAACTAAGAACTGAGGTGGAAGTGGACAATACTGTTTGGGCTGAAATTCCTGATCCATTACATTACCCTGTGCTCCATCAAATTGTCATGCAATACATGATCCATGGCCCCTGTGGACAACACAATCCCAATTCTCCATGTATGGAGAATGGAAAGTGTAAAAAAGCTTTTCCCAAACAGTTTCAAACAAAAACTGTTATACCTGAGGATGCATATCCAAGTTATCAAAGAAACGAAGGACCTTCTTTTCCACACCATTCCAAGATGATTGATAATTCTTGGGTGGTTCCATATAACCCTTTCCTTCTATTAAAATATAAGTGCCATATCAATGTGGAAATATGTGCTTCCATTCAGAGCGTAAAATACCTTTTTAAATATGTGTACAAAGGTCATGACAAAGCCAATGTGGAAATTTGTGAAACCAACATCAGACACGATGAAACTCATAAATTCATGGATTCCAGATATGTCAGTGCACCAGAGGCAGCTTGGCGAATCTTTGCTTTCCAAATGCATAGACAATCTCACAGCATTATTCGTCTTGCAGTACATCTGCCTCATTCACAATCACTTTTTTTTCACGAGGGTGATTCTGCGGACAACATCAGTTATTCAATGGACAGACAATCAACACTCATGGCCTACTTTACCCTCAATGAGAATGATCCCAATGCTCGGGAGTACTTATATCGTCAAATTCCGGAGCATTATGTTTGGAAAGAAGGTGCATGGGAAGTTAGAAGGAGAGGAGGTGCTTCAGTCCTTGGTAGACTCTACACTGTTAGTATTCAAGAACAAGAACGTTATTTTTTAAGGCTGTTGTTACTCCATGTTAAAGGAGCTACAAGTTTTGACAACCTTAAGACTGTTAAGGAAGTCACATACCCAACGTTTAAAGAGGCGGCATTAGCCCTTGGATTGCTCTTTGATGACAGTGTTTGGAGAAAAACTTTATTGGATGCCTGTGTTCTCAATATGCCTGCACAGCTCCGTGACATGTTTGCATATATATGTGTCTTTGGTCCTCCTAATCATCCCCTGGAGTTGTGGCAAGAATTTAAACAACACTTCGTTCAAGATTACTGCCATGCCTACCACCCTGACACTGATGATTGTGAGCATTGTGAAGGATATGCCATGACTGATGTTGAACATGTTTTAAAATTTCATGCTAAACATTTTATTGATTTTAATCTGCCACGCCCAAAAAGAAAACCACACATTCGTCCTCAATACAATAAAGAAGAAGAGTTAGTAAGAGCACATGAAATGAAAGCCACCTTAAATGATCAACAACGTTTGGCCTATAATGCAATCCATAAAGCTTTAGAGGATACAAGTGATAAGCCAAAGTGCTTTTTCCTTGACGGTCCCGGTGGAAGTGGGAAAACATATCTCTATCATCTATTGATTCATGAACTGAGAGGAGAAGGAGAAGTTGTCTCACCTGCAGCCAGTACAGGGATTGCTGCTAATCTATTGCAAGGAGGAAGAACTATCCATTCACTGTATGGCATACCAATACCAATTAATGAGACATCCGTTTCAAGAATCAAAAATGATACTGATGCGGCCCAACATTTGAAGACTACCAAACTCTTCATCATCGATGAGTCTACTATGTTGTCAAAATACGCTTTGCATGTAATTGATCAATTATTACGGGATGTCATGACAACTGATGTCTCCAAGAAAAATAAATTACCCTTTGGAGGGAAAGTCATTGTTCTGGGAGGAGACTTTCGGCAGTGTCTTCCTATCATCTCTCATGGAACAAGGACAGACATCGTAGAGAGCTGGATTAAATATTCACGACAATGGCAGCTTTTCAATCAATTGCCGCTCATTAACAACATGCGCTCCATTGATTCTGAATATAGCAATTGGTTAATTCAATTGGGAAATGGAGAATTGTCCAATGATTACAACCTTGGTGATGATGTCATTGAGATCCCGCAAGACATGATCTGCACTGGCTCTTTAATCTTGGACATATTTGGTGAAAATATTGTCATTGATGTGAATAATGACGAAAGTATTCAGAATGCTGCATCACATGCCATTCTTTGTCCCAAAAATGACGCTGTGGATTTGATCAATTCAAAAGTGATGGATTGTATTCCTGGAGAATACATGGAATATATGAGCCATGATTCCATTGATCCAGATGAGACGGAAAATCCCGAACAATATCCCGTGGAATTTTTAAATTCTCTAACACCAACAGGAATGCCTTCTCATCTCCTGAAATTAAAAGTTGGTACAATTATAATGCTTTTGCGTAATTTTAACAGCAGAAAAGGACTTTGCAACGGGACTCGGATGATTATTATTGCTTTGTTTGAGAACTTGATACAAGCAAAAGTAATTTCTGGCTCGGATGAAGGAAATGTAGTCTTCATTCCAAGAATTGATCTCTGTCCATCAGAGACTGGATTGCCTTTCAAACTAAGACGTCGGCAATTTCCCGTGAAGCCTGCCTTTGCCATGACCATAAATAAATCCCAAGGACAAACTTTGGAGAAAGTGGGGATTTATTTGCCAGAACCTGTTTTTGGTCATGGACAATTATATGTGGCTTTCTCACGTGTGAAGAGACGATGTAATGTGAAGGTGAAAGTGGTGGATTCATGCATTCAAGGCAAATTGGTGCCTAACTGTGAGAAAGTCTTCACCAAAAATATTGTCTATCGGAATATTTAGGGATGAACTTTTGCATATTTTATATTTTTACCTTTTCTATTTAAAAAAAAAAAAAAAAAAAAAAATTAGTTTAGTCTTTTCAATTTCAGTTTTTTTATGTGCATAGTTTATACAATGTTTGTGGAAAAACACATTTCAGATTTCATTGGAGATGTGTATCATTCTGATTTTATCACAGGGTGATAGAAACCACTATTTAAAGCTCCAGTGCTTTACGTGCTGAGAGATTTGATTGTTATTCTTTAAAGGGAGAGGTTTTTGTGAACAGCTAAGAGACGGGTGGGACGGCTGTTCACACACATCTCATTAGCAAGGTGTGTTCCACATGTTTAGATAGATAGGGACAAACATAAATTATTAATTAGATTTTACCACGACATTTTTCTTAGATTTTTTCACTTTGTTGAGGAATATACTAAATGATAATAATTGTTCATGAAGGACTCACCAAGAACATACTTGCTGTAATTTTCATAATTGCATATATGTAATTTGTACTTAACTTGCGGTTTGTGCAGACAACATAGTTGCGGCAGTGTCATCCACATCAACTGCAGTTAACTGTGGTTAGTTAGTGGATGCATCTTATGCACCTGCTGAAGCTATGTTAACTCCATTTACTGTAGGTTAACTACAAGTTTTTTTGTTATTGTATGGATATTGCTGCAAGTCTGTAGTTGGTAACTTCTTCTGTATCAATTTACAAAATTTTATTATTTACATCACAATCCTCAAAAAATCTAAGAAAAATCCAGCTATTAAAAATATCTAAATTATAACAATTCGGATTTAGTTAGAGTAGGTCCCACCAGGCGTAAGGGCATCTTGACGCGATTGGTGGGCTGACACAAAGTGGCTGATACATATATTAGTACTGTTAATTCATCAATTCAAACAATTGACATATTAAGAAGTATTGCTACTTTGTGTTCTAAGACCCTTACAACATAATAGTTCAATTTTCCTTAAATGATATCAACCATACAAATATATGTAGTTGGTGTAAAGATGTCATTGGAATAATTGGATTATTATTTGAAAATCTTAAAAAAAAATTAAAAATATTCTAGACACCCGATGCATTTGCATCGGGCTCACAGCTAGTGCTTTATAAAGTTTCAAACGAAGTGACGGTTGGGCGTTACTTACATGTGGCTAAAGCCGGGTTGCAGCTGCCACTCATTCTCCTCTCTCCCCTCACAGCCGTAACAGCCAGCCATTTTTGCAGCGTCACAGCCTGGTGCACGGGCTCGCATGCCCGTGCACACGTCATCAGCTACAGCCGGGTAGCGAGCGCGCGCTCTGACTTCCTGCGCTCGGCTGTGGAAGTCAGAGCGCGCGCTCGCTACCCGGCTGTAGCTGATGACGTGTGCACGGGCATGCGAGCCCGTGCACCAGGCTGTGACGCTGCAAAAAGGGCTGGCTGTTACGGCTGTGAGGGGAGAGAGGAGAATGAGTGGCAGCTGCAACCCGGCTTTAGCCACATGTAAGTAACGCCCAACCGTCACTTCGTTTGAAACTTTATAAAGCATTATCTTTACTTTTAAAAACCAGTTTTTTTAGCAAAAAACATTGCAGCACATGTATGTGCTGGGTGTAGGGAGCCATATTAATAGTCCGGGGGGGTCATTGGGGTGGTTGGTTCCCTTTAAGAGAAAGAGAAAAACCAATAAACTAGATGATAATTGGGAATCAGAACGTTACATAATAATGGCGTCAAAATATGACAACTCCAAAACATGTGTAATTAGTAAAGATAAAGGAAGAACGACTGCAACTGTATCCAGAGACCATTTAAAGAGATGTCCAGAACAGTTAAACCTATGGAAACAAATTGTCCTTTAGTAACGGTTGAAGAACCAAAAGAAAACCTAGTCCATACAGAAATTGGAGATTTAGCAGCCGACTGGACGCAATGCAACGGAGCATTTATCATGCCAGTTATTTCATTCTACCAACCTGTAGAAAACCAAATACCAATTCAACCAGTTCAAGAAGAACCTGTTCAAATGCAAGAAATGCAGCCTGTTATACCGGAACCTGAGAGTCCTATAATCGGTGAACCTGCTAGTCTCACAGTAAGGCAAAGAATTCATAGACAGCTACCTACATTACCACCTTTAACAGAGGATAGTCCAGTAGAGAGATTACGCACCTACTATAGAATTCCAGAATCACGTAGGACAAATAGAGGGAGAGAGAGTGCATGCACTACACAAATAGCAGACTATGATACTCCAATACTACGCAGATCCACACGTAGTACACTAGGACAAACCCCAAATAGATATGGAGTGTGGGTTTAAAATGTAGAAAATACAATAATACCTGTTATCACAATGTAAATAGTGACCTTGTCCGAAACTGTAAAAAGTAGTGTACAGAAGGGTGGAGGAACTGGGCCCTGTCCCAAGTATATTAAGTTGGGGACAGAAAGTGCCTGGGTAGTGCAAGAAGGTTAGACCCGGCCTCCTAAGCAGAGACAGCCATAGGGAATTTGTGTAAAGTTTTATGTGTGTACCCTTAAATATGTCTAAGCCAGGGGTGGGGAACTCCAGTCCTCGAGGGCCGCAAACAGTTCAGGTTTTCACGATTTCCTTAGTATTGCACAGGGATTGGAATCATCACCAGTGCAAGTGATTATGTTATCACCTGTGCAATACTAAGGAAATCCTGAAAACATGCACTGTTTGTGGCCCTCGAGGACTGGATTTCCCCACCCCTGGTCTAAGCCATCAGAGACTTTACTGCTGGACTTTACCCTTTTTCCAGTCTCTTGAACCCGGACAATAGTCACAGGACTAGTGTGACAAAAACTGTTTTTTTTCCTCCCCTTTTCCAGCCTGCGGCAGATGGATTACAGCCGTATGGACTGCTTTTCCCATTTTTCCCTTTTCTTTTTCAGTGATTTTTGTGAATTTTTCGAATTAAGTCTTTGTAAATACCGGTTATTAAATGTTTAGAAAATGTTTAAGTTGTAAAGAAAACTTTTGCTCAGTCCGGGAGAACTGAAGTTAACTAAGGGGGAATGTGGCACCCTGGTTGGGGCACCACAGGAACTCTTAGGACATGAATGGAAAGTACACAGCAAGCAGCCCCACTTACAAACACAACAACACCCCTTTCACCCCAGGCCTGTAGGGGGAGCTCCACTGGTTGCCTTAAGCCAGTTCTCCCTATAAATACGGGTCCTGGAGGGAGAAACTGCGGAGTGTGCAGTCACTTGAGAACTGTAAACAGCTAGGAGAGCTGACCTGGTACTGGTGCCACGTTAGGCCCATACTAGCACACCGGAAAGTGGTAGACCCTCGCAACAGGGGTCATAGGAACAGGAGACAAATACCGAAGAGGGGCAGAGGAGTCATCTTGAGTCACCCTAACAAAGTCCGGTCACCGGGTCAGAGCTGCAGTAGCCATAGTGCAGGCTGTAGAGAAACCAGCACCACCACAAGGGGGTTTAGCTCCCTGGACACCCGAAGCACCGCCAGATGAGAACCCGGAGTCGAGAAATCGATAGTATTCCTTTAACAGTGCCCTCAGTGCAGAAAACTCGGGTGTAATCTGACACACCAGAAAGTGCAACTCCGGTTTGGTTGGATTCCATATCTGCTAGACCCCACTAGAAGCTACGTACACCAGGAAGCCTACACCACTGCTTGCTGTGGAACGTCCAGAAGTGTCTACTCCATCTCCTGGTCGAGTGTACCTGTTAACACCAGTGAAAGGTACCAAAAGACTTTGTGTCTGTCCATTCTTTCAGACAAGAACTACACTAACTGAGCTGCCGTATTCTACTCAGTGCAGCTCCTGGCCCCGGGGATTATTGCTCATCCTGTGGGAAGCATCCCATCTAGCTGCTGCACATCCCCCGGAGGCCACAGCAGCACCGATGCCATCACCGGACACCCACAGGTGGCGTCACGTAACAATAAGACATTATTCCACATTTCCCTAACCTGTCCATTTGACCACCGGGCCCCACAGCCTCAGGCATGGAACTGTGACAGTGATACAGCGCCTGAGACCTGAGAACCCGGCAGCGGTGAGTCAATCATTCACATGACCGTGCATCACCCTAGCTCCGCCTCCTCTACGCTACACTGCTTCCCAGCTATGACATGGAGCTGTCACAGGTGGTAAGGAGAGAAGGGGAGGCAGAGAGGCAGAAGGGGAGCTGAAACATTAAAGAGGAAACAGAGACACATAAGAGGGGACCACAAAAACTGGAGACAGAGAAGAGGGGTGCAGAAACACTAAAGAGGGTGAGCTGAGAGAGAAGTGCAGCAGACAGATATAAAGGGGTCCAGAAACTCTGAAGGAGGGGGGGCACAGAGACAAGGGGTGACCACAATGACGGCAGAGAGATATAGGAGGGGACCAGAAACACTCAAGGGGGGCAGAGAGATGGAAGGGGGGTGCAGAAAGATGAAAGAGAGGGAGCAGAGAGGGAAGTGGGGCAGAGAAACAGAGGGGTCCAGAAAGACAGAAGGAGGGGCTGAGACACAAGGGGTGACCAGAATAACTAAAGGGGGGCAGGGACTCTGAAAGGGGCAGAGAGACATAAGGGGGGACCAGAAAGATTGAAGGGGCAGAGAGATGAAGGGGTAACATACACACGAAAGGAGTGGGCAGTCAGACATAAGGGGGGACCAGAAACAGTGAAGGGGGCCAGAGAGATGAAGGGGGTAACATAGAAATAAAAGCAGGGGTGGGGGGGGCAGAGAGGAAAGGGGGACAGAGAAATCAAGGGGGGAACAGAAATACTCAAGAGCAGCAGAGACACAAAAGGAGGACCAGAAAAACTGAAGAGGGAGGCAAAGAAACAAAGGCGACCAGAAACACTGAAGGCGGGCGCAGAGAAACATAAGGGGTGACCAATAAGGCTGAAAGGGGGCAGAGAGACACGAAAGGGGGGCAGCAGAGAAGAAAGGGGAGCTCAGAGACATAAGGGAGACTAGAAACACTGAAGGGGGATACAGAGATGAAGGGAAGGGGGATACAGAGATGAAGGGGGGGGATACAGAGATGAAGGGGGGGATATTGAGACAAAAGGGGGGAGGACTACAGACGCAAGTGGGGGATGAGACACATAGGAGGGAGCAGAAATACTGAAGTGGAGCAGAGACACATAAGGGGGACTAGAAACAATGAAGGGGGCAGAGAGATGAAGGGGGGACATAGAGACAAAAGGGGGGCACCAGAAATACTAAACGGGAGCAGAGAAACATAAGGGGACCATAAACACTGAAGGAGGAGGCAAAGAAACAAGGGGGGACCAGAAAGACTGAAGGGGAGACCAGAAACACTGAAGGAGTAGTAGAGACACTGAAGGGGGAGCAGAGACAAGGAAGGGGAGCGGAGACACAAAAGGAGGCAGCAGACAGACCGAAGGGGGGCAGAGAGACATAAGGGGGACCAGAAAGACTGAAGGGTTGCAGAGAGACGAAGGGTGGGGGAGGCAGAGAGACATAAGAAGGGACTAAAAAGATTGAAGGGGGGCAGAGACGCCAGGGGAGACCAGAAAGACTGAAGGGGGGGCAGAGACACAAGAGGTCACCAGAATGACTCAAGGGGAGCCAAAACATGGGGAAGGAGAGAGATGGAAGAGAGGGCAGAGACATGGGGCAACAGAGAGAAAAAAGGGGGGGCAGAGACACAAGGCGGAGCAGAGAGGCAAAGAGAGCACAGGGTGGTCAAAGGGAGCGCAGGTGGGCCACAAAGAGCATAGCGTGGCAGTGACGCCCTCCTAATGCGATAGCATCGGGCCTATTTCTACTATAAATATAAGAATATATATGTATATATTGTGAGGTAGCGGCGGCGGCACGGCGGAGACAAGGGATCCAGGCACCACTGGACACGGCACACGGGTTTATTTGCCAAAAACGTAGGACAAAAACAATAGTCGGGTACAATATTCCAGAGTCCCCTTACTTCAGGGGCCGCTACTTAGCTGCATCCAAAAAGACATACCCTGACAAAACCAGCCACAGTGTCTCAGGCCTGGCTCAGGGATGCTTCTCTCTCAGAAGCTCAGGGAGTTGTCTTCATTCCCCCTCTAGAGACCACACCCCGTGGTCTAGCTTCCTTTTATCACACCCAAGCCAGTAAAGCAGAACCAGCACAAAATCCCGGGATGGAGTGCGACCTGTCAATATGGAGGATGCACCCAGGGAGGCACACACCGGTCGCAGGGGCCCGACCCGGTCGGTGCCTCACAATATATATATCAATGATCAACGTATGTCATTACACACAGATGTAAAAAAAAACTGCACCCCAAAATATTTATGTATATACACACACATATTTATTTATACACGCTTGTATATATAGGTTAACACAAATATATGAATACTAGATGGTGGCCCGATTCTAAAGAATCGGGTAGTCTAGAATCTATATATAGTTTATTTAGTAATAGGGGAGTGCTGTGAAAGTAATTGTGAGTATACGGTGGCTCAGTGGTTAGCAGTGAGTGCGGTGGCTCAGTGGTAAGCAGTGAGTGGGGTGGCTCAGTGGTCAGCAGTGAGTGGGGTGGCTCAGTGGTCAGCAGTGAGTGCGGTGGCTCAGTGGTCAGCAGTGAGTGCGGTGGCTCAGTGGTCAGCAGTGAGTGCGGTGGCTCAGTGGTCAGCAGTGAGTGCAGTGGCTCAGTGGTCAGCAGTGAGTGCGGTGGCTCAGTGGTCAGCAGTGAGTGCGGTGGCTCAGTGGTCAGCAGTGAGTGCGGTGGCTCAGTGGTCAGCAGTGAGTGCGGTGGCTCAGTGGTCAGCAGTGAGTGCGGTGGCTCAGTGGTCAGCAGTGAGTGCGGTGGCTCAGTGGTCAGCAGTGAGTGCGGTGGCTCAGTGGTCAGCAGTGAGTGCAGCACAGGCTGGAGGGGAGGAGGCAGAGAGGGAGGAGGCAGAAACTGGAGGGGTTAGAGGAGGGAGGGGTCAGGGAGAGCGGAGGCAGGGGAGAGCGGAGGCTGGAGGGCAGAGGAGAGCGGAGGCTGGAGGGCAGAGGAGAGCGGAGGCTGGAGGGCAGAGGAGAGCGGAGGCTGGAGGGCAGAAAAGAGCGGAGGCTGGAGGGCAGAAAAGAGCGGAGGCTGGAGGGCAGAGGAGAGCGGAGGCTGGAGGGCAGAGGAGAGCGGAGGCTGAGGGCAGAGAGAGCCGAAAGGCGGCGGCAGAGAGAAGAGGGGAGCTAGAGACATAAGGGAGACTAGAAAACTGAGGGTACAGAGATGAGGAAGGGGGATACAGAGATGAAGGGGGTGGAACAGAGATGAAGGGGGGATTGAGAAAAAGGGGGAGGACTACAGAGAGTGGGGGATGAGACACATAGGAGGGGCAGAATACTGAGTGGAGCAGAGACATAGGGGGACAGAAGAATGAGGGGGCAGAGAGATGAAGGGGGACATGAGACAAAGGGGGGCACCAGATACTAACGGAGCAGAGAACATAAGGCGGACCATAAACACTGAGCAGGACAAAGAAACAAGGGACCAGAAAGACTGAAGGGGAGACCCAGAAGCACTGAAGGAGTAGTTATAGAGACACAACGGGTGGTCTAGACTACAAAGGAGCGGAGACACAAAAGGAGGCAGCAGACAGACCGAAGGGGGGCAGAGAGACATAAGGGGGACCAGAAAGACTGAAGGGTTGCAGAGAGACGAAGGGTGGGGAGGCAGAGAGACATAAGAAGGGACTAAAAAGATTGAAGGGGGCAGAGACGCCAGGGGAGACCAGAAAGACTGAAGGGGGGGCAGAGACACAAGAGGTCACCAGAATGACTCAAGGGGAGCCAAAACATGGGGAAGGAGAGAGATGGAAGAGAGGGCAGAGACATGGGGCAACAGAGAGAAAAAAGGGGGGGCAGAGACACAAGGCGGAGCAGAGAGGCAAAGAGAGCACAGGGTGGTCAAAGGGAGCGCAGGTGGGCCACAAAGAGCATAGCGTGGCAGTGACGCCCTCCTAATGCGATAGCATCGGGCCTATTTCTACTATAAATATAAGAATATATATGTATATATTGTGAGGTAGCGGCGGCGGCACGGCGGAGACAAGGGATCCAGGCACCACTGGACACGGCACACGGGTTTATTTGCCAAAAACGTAGGACAAAAACAATAGTCGGGTACAATATTCCAGAGTCCCCTTACTTCAGGGCCGCTACTTAGCTGCATCCAAAAAGACATACCCTGACAAAACCAGCCACAGTGTCTCAGGCCTGGCTCAGGGATGCTTCTCTCTCAGAAGCTCAGGGAGTTGTCTTCATTCCCCCTCTAGAGACCACACCCCGTGGTCTAGCTTCCTTTTATCACACCCAAGCCAGTAAAGCAGAACCAGCACAAAATCCCGGGATGGAGTGCGACCTGTCAATATGGAGGATGCACCCAGGGAGGCACACACCGGTCGCAGGGGCCCGACCCGGTCGGTGCCTCACAATATATATATCAATGATCAACGTATGTCATTACACACAGATGTAAAAAAAAACTGCACCCCAAAATATTTATGTATATACACACACATATTTATTTATACACGCTTGTATATATAGGTTAACACAAATATATGAATACTAGATGGTGGCCCGATTCTAAAGAATCGGGTAGTCTAGAATCTATATATAGTTTATTTAGTAATAGGGGAGTGCTGTGAAAGTAATTGTGAGTATACGGTGGCTCAGTGGTTAGCAGTGAGTGCGGTGGCTCAGTGGTAAGCAGTGAGTGGGGTGGCTCAGTGGTCAGCAGTGAGTGGGGTGGCTCAGTGGTCAGCAGTGAGTGCGGTGGCTCAGTGGTCAGCAGTGAGTGCGGTGGCTCAGTGGTCAGCTAGTGCGGTGCATGGGTTTAGTGCGGTGGCTCAGTGGTCAGCAGTGAGTGCGGTGGCTCAGTGGTCAGCAGTGAGTGCGGTGGCTCAGTGGTCAGCAGTGAGTGCGGTGGCTCAGTGGTCAGCAGTGAGTGCGGTGGCTCAGTGGTCAGCAGTGAGTGCGGTGGCTCAGTGGTCAGCAGTGAGTGGTGCTCAGCACAGGATGAGAAGTGGAGGGGGAGGAGGCAGAGGAGGGAGGAGGCAGAAACTGGAGGGGTTAGAGGAGGGAGGGGTCAGGGGAGAGCGGAGGCAGGGGAGAGCGGAGGCTGGAGGGCAGAGGAGAGCGGAGGCTGGAGGGCAGAGGAGAGCGGAGGCTGGAGGGCAGAGGAGAGCGGAGGCTGGAGGGCAGAGAAGAGCGGAGGCTGGAGGGCAGAAAAGAGCGGAGGCTGGAGGGCAGAGGAGAGCGGAGGCTGGAGGGCAGAGGAGAGCGGAGGCTGGAGGGCAGAGGAGAGCGGAGGCTGGAGGGCAGAGGAGAGCGGAGGCTGGAGGGCAGAGGAGAGGGAGGCTGGAGGGCAGAGGAGAGCGGAGGCTGGAGGGCAGAGGAGAGATGAGGCTGGAGGGCAGAGGAGAGCGGAGGCTGGAGGGCAGAGGAGAGCGGAGGCTGGGGGGCAGAGGAGAGCGGAGGCTGGGGGGCAGAGGAGAGCGGAGGCTGGGGGGCACAGGAGAGGGGAGACTGGGGGGCACAGGAGAGGGGAGGCTGGAGGCCAGAGGGAGGCTGGAGGCCAGAGGGGAGAGCGGAGGCCAGAGGGAGAGCGGAGGACAGAGGGGAGAGCGGAGGACCATAGGGGAGAGCGGAGGACAGGGAGAGCGGAGGAGGACAGGAGGGAGAGGAGAGGGGAGGACAGAGGAGAGCGGAGGACGGAGGAGAGCGGAGGACGGAGGAGAGCGGAGGCCGGAGGACGGAGGCGGGAGCAGGCTGGAGGGCAGGGAGTAGCGGAGGCAGGGAGAGCGGAGGCAGGGGGAGAGCGGAGGCAGAGGACAGCGGAGGCTGGAGGCCAGAGGACAGCGGAGGCTGGAAGCCAGAGGACAGCGGAGGCAGGAGGCCAGAGGACAGCGGAGGCAGGAGGCCAGAGGACAGCGGAGGCAGGAGGCCAGAGGACAGCGGAGGCAGGAGGCCAGAGGACAGCGGAGGCAGGAGGGCGAGGACAGCGGAGGGCTGGAGGCCAGAGGAAGAGGCGGAGGCTGGAGGCCAGAGGAGAGCGGAGGCTGGGGGGCAGAGGAGACGAGGCTGGAGAAGAGCGGAGGCAGAGGAGCCGAGGGAGGCGGAGGCGAGAGAGCGGAGGCTGGAGAAGAGCGGAGGCTGGAGAAGAGCGGGAGGCGGCGGAAAGAGCGGAGGCGGAGAAGAGCGGAGGCGGAAAGAGCGAGGCCGGAGAAGAGCGGAGGCCGAGAAGAGCGGAGGCTGGAGAAGAGCGGAGGCAGAGGAGAGCGGAGGCAGAGGAGAGCGGAGGCTGGAAAGAGCGGAGCAGAGAGAGCGGAGGCTGGAGAAGAGCGGAGGCAGAGGAAGCGGAGGCTGGAGAAGACGGAGGCAGAGGAGCGGAGGCGAGAGAGCGGAGGCTGGAGAGAGCGAGGCTAGAAGCGGAGGCTGGAGAAGAGCGGAGGCAGGGAGAGCGGAGCAGGGAGAGCGAGGCAGGGGAGAGCGTAGGCAGGGGAGAGCGTAGGCAGGGGAGAGCGTAGGCAGGGGAGAGCGTAGGCTGGAGGCCACAGAAGAGCGGAGGCTGGAGGCCACAGGAGAGCGGAGGCTGGAGGCCACAGGAGAGCGGAGGCTGGAGGCCACAGGAGAGCGGAGGCTGGAGGCCACAGGAGAGCGGAGGCTGGAGGCCACAGGAGCGGAGGCTGGGGGCAGAGGAGAGCGGAGGCTGGACGGCAGGGGAGAGCGGAGGCTGGAGAAGAGCGGAGACAGAGAAGAGCGGAGGCAGAGGAGAGCGGAGGCAGAGGAGAGCGGAGGCTGGAGAAGAGCGGGGGAGGAGAGAGCGGAGGCTGAGAAGAGCGGAGGCTGAGAAGAGCGGAGCGAGAGAGCGGAGGCGAGAGGCTGGACGGCAGGGAGAGCGGAGGCTGGAGAAGAGCGGAGACAGAGAAGAGCGGAGGCAGAGGAGAGCGGAGGCAGAGGAGAGCGGAGGCTGGAGAAGAGCGGAGGCAGAGGAGAGCGGAGGCTGGAGAAGGCGAGGGGAAGAGCGGAGGCTGGAGAAGAGCGGAGGCGAGAGAAGAGCGGAGGCTGGAGAGAGAGCGGAGGCTGAGAAGAGCGGAGGCGAGGAGAGGGAGCGGAGGCAGAGGAAGGAGCGGAGGCTGGAGGAGAAGCGGAGGCAGAGGAGAGCGGAGGCTGGAGAAGAGCGGAGGCAGAGGAGAGCGGAGGCTGGAGAAGAGCGGAGGCAGAGGAGAGCGGAGGCTGGAGAAGAGCGGAGGCAGAGGAGAGCGGAGGCTGGAGAAGAGCGGAGCAAGGAGCAGGCGAGAGAGAGGGAGGCTGGAGAAGAGCGGAGGCTGGAGAAGAGCGGAGGCTGGGGAGAGCGGAGGCAGGAGGGCAGGGGAGAGCGTAGGCAGGGGAGAGCGTAGGCAGGGGAGAGCGTAGGCAGGGGAGAGCAGAGGCTGGAGGCCACAGGAGAGCGGAGGCTGGAGGCCACAGGAGAGCGGAGGCTGGGGGGCAGAGGAGAGCGGAGGCTGGGGGGCAGAGGAGAGCGGAGGCTGGGGGGCAGAGGAGAGCGGAGGCTGGGGGGCAGAGGAGGGGAGACTGGGGGGCAGAGGAGAGGGGAGGCTGGAGGCCAGAGGGGAGGCTGGAGGCCAGAGGGGAGAGCGGAGGCCAGAGGGGAGAGCGGAGGCCAGAGGGAGAGCGGAGGCCAGAGGAGAGCGGAGGCCAGAGGAGAGCGGAGGCTGGAGGCCAGAGGAGAGCGGAGGGGAGCAGAGGAGAGCGGAGGGCAGAGGAGAGCGGAGGGCAGAGGAGAGCGGAGGCAGAGGAGAGCGGAGGCCAGAGGAGAACGGAGGCCAGAGGAGAGCGGAGGCCGAGGAGAGCGGAGGCCGGAGAGAGCGGAGGCAGGGGAGAGCGGAGGCAGGAGGCGGGCAGGGGAGCGGAGGCAGGGGAGAGCGGAGGCAGGAGAGCGGAGGCAGGGGAAGCGGAGGGAGGCAGAGGACAGCGGAGGCTAGGCAGAGGACAGCGGAGGCTGGAGGCCAGAGGACAGCGGAGGCTGGAGGCCAGAGGACAGCGGAGGCTGGAGGCCAGAGGACAGCGGAGGCTGGGGGCAGAGGAGAGCGGAGGCTGGAGGCCAGAGGAGAGCGGAGGCTGGGGGGCAGAGGAGAGCGGAGGCTGGAGAAGAGCGGAGGCAGAGGGACAGCGGAGGCTGGAGGCCAGAGGAGAGCGGAGGCTGGAGAGAGCGGAGGCTGGAGAAGAGCGGAGGCAGAGGAGGCGGAGGCTGGGGGGGGCACAGGAGAGGGGAGGCTGGGGGGCACAGGAGAGGGGAGGCCGGGGGGCACAGGAGAGGGGAGGCTGGGGGGCACAGGAGAGGGAGGCTGGGGGCCTGGAGGTGGGGCACAGGAGAGGGGAGGCTGGGGGGCACAGGAGAGGGGAGGCTGGTGGGGCAGAACACTCACCGGCTGTCGGCGGGGCTGTGTGCGGGGCAGGTGGCGGAATGGTGGTCCCAGATGGAGGAGGAGAGTGGGCGGTGCCGGCGGAGGCCGCACACCGGAGTGTGGGCCGGGCCGGTTCCCGGATGTGGGTGGGACTCAGGGTGCATCTAGGCACCCTGCCGCCGGAGCCGATCGGAGGGGGGGGGTGCTGGCGGGTCTGAGGGCCGCCGCCCCTGCAGCGTCCGCTCGGCCCCGCCGCCCTGCAGCCTACAGTGCCACAGCGTCCGTCTCTCCTGAGGGCGGCGCTGATGTTGGTGGCCCCGCCCCCTTCTGTGATGCCGCTCCCCCTGGCTGCCGGCGCTCTGGACTCAGGGCTCACACTGTCCAGTGGACGGTGCGGCCCTGGGTGGGAGCACACGGCACTGTGTGGGGGTGGCGGTGGCGCTTTAGCGCCCACTGCGAGCCGCTATTCAGGTTTGACAGCGGCTCGCGGTGAGCGCTACGCGCTCACCGCTCGTGGGTCTGGAACTTCCGTTTCCGGTCTGTGACACAGGGCGCAGGCCGTCACGGAAGTTGGCCAGATTCCACAGGAAGTGGCCTTCGGGTTCTATATAGTAGATGTCTTTATAGGTAAATGTACATTAGTGTGCATGTGTGTGTATGTATGTATATATAATATATATATATATACACACAATATGTATATATATAATCTATTATATAATTGCCGTAGCTGACTTCCGTCAGACCGGCGCTACTTCCTGTGGCTTTGTTCGCGTAGCTGGGAACTTTCTCCAGGACTCTGTCGGGGCATTGCGAGTCGTTGCCCCGCGAACAAACCCACAGCATGGGGCTGTAGTGTACACCGCTATGGTATACTACAGCCCCATGCCCCGCCAACAAACGCGAACAAACCCACAGCATGGGGCTGTAGTGTACACCGCTATGGTATACTACAGCCCCATGCCCCGCCAACAAAGCCACAGCATGGGGCTGTAGTGTACATCGCTATGGTATACTACAGCCCCATGCCCATACGTCTGTCCGCCTGTAAGCCCCGCCGCTTCCTAAGCTCCTGCTCTCGCTACCCCCACCCCCTAACCCCGCCGCCCCTAAGCCCGCCCCTAAGCCCCTACCCCGTAAGCTCCCGCTGCCCCTAAGCCCCTACCTCCTAAGCCCCGCCACCTCCTAAGCCTCCGCTGCCTCCGCCGCCTCCGCCGCCCCTAAGCCCCTACCCCCTAAGCCCACGTCGCCCCTAAGCCCCTACCCCCTAAGCCCCGCCGCACCACTAAGCGCCGCCGCCCCTAAGCCCCTACCGCCTAAGCCCCGCCGCATCCTAAGCGCCGATACCCCCTAAGCCCCGCCGCCCCTAAGCCCCTACCCCCTAAGCCCCGCCGCATCCTAAGCGCTAAGCCCCTACCCCCTAAGCCCACGCCACCCCTAAGCCCCTACCCCCTAAGCCCCGCCGCATCGCATCCTAAGCACTAAGCCCCTACCCCCTAAGCGCTAAGCCCCTAACACCTAAGCTCATGCCGCCCCTAAGCCCTACCCCCCCTAAGTCCCCGCCGCCCCTAAGCCCCTACCCCTAAGCCCCACCGCATCGCATCCTAACCGCTAAGCCCCTACCCCCTAAGCCCACGCCGCCCCTAAGCCCTTACCCCCTAAGCCCCGCCGCATCCTAAGCGCTGATACCCTAAGCCCCTACCCCCTAAGCCCCGACGCATCCTAAGTGCTGATACCCCCTAATCCCCGTCGCCTCTGCCGCCCCTAAGCCCCTACCCCTAAGCACCGCCGCCCCTAAGCCCCTACCCCCTAAGCCACGCCGCCCCTAAGCCCCTACCCCCTAAGCCCCGCCGCATCCTAAGCGCCGATACCCTAAGCCCCTACCCCCTAAGCCCCGCCGCATCCTAAGCGCCGATACACCCTAAGCTCCTACCCCCTAAGCCCCGCCGCATCCTAAGCGCCGATACACCCTAAGCCCCGCCGCCTCCTAAGCCCCTACCCCCTAAGCCCCGCCGACTTCTAAGCTCCCGCCGCTGTCCCCCGCCGCTGTCGCTATCCCCTAAGGCGCTACACCCTAAGCCCCCGCCGTCCCCTAACCCACCGCCGCCATCAATCACTTACATGTCTTCTTCTTCATCTCATCGTCCGTCCGATCCACAAGTCCTCCGTCCGGCCAGGCGTCCTCTTCGTCCGACCCCGGGGGTCTTCTCTCTTCTTTCCGCCATCTTCCGCTCCGACCTCCTCTTCTCTTCTCTTCTCATTGCCATAGAATGGACGAAAAATCCTCCATTCTATGTCTATGAGAAGTGAGGCGCTCTTCTGATTGGTCGCGGTCTACTGCCGCCAGCCAATCAGAATCGCGCCTCACTTCCCATAGACATACATTAGCGGCGTGTCGCCAAATTTATGGCCGGGTCCCTGGTTCTCTTTTGCGGCCATAAAATCGCGGACACACCGCTATGTATGTCTATGGGAAGTGAGGCGCGATTCTGATTGGTCCCTGGCAGCACACGGACCAATCAGAATCGCGCCTCACTTTTAGCGGTAAATTTGAAATTTGGACTTTCAAATTTACCGCTACAAGTGAGCGCCATTCTGATTGGTCCGCGGCAGCACACAGCGACCAATCAGAATCGCGCCTCACTTCCCATAGACATACATAGCGGTGTGTCGGCGATTTTATGGCCGCAAAATAGAACCAGGGACCCAGCCATAAAATCGCCGACACTCCGCTATGTATGTCTATGGGAAGTGAGGCGCTCTTCTGATTGGTCGCTGTGTGCTAACCCCGACCAATCAGAATTCCGCCTCACTTCCCATAGATATACATTAGCGCTGTCTCACAAAATATATGGCCGCCCTTCTGGTTCTATTTTCGGCCACAGGGCTCGGCTATTTCCGGTCAAAAAAATTTTTTTTCTCTTTTTATCTATCTTTATTTGTATCTATTTTTCTATCTATTTTCTTATCTATCTATGTATCTATATCTATCTAAGAATATAAATAGAAAAATAGCTAAAAATAAAGATACATAAATACAGAAAACATTTTTTTTTTACCGGAAATAGCCGAGCCCTGTGGCCGAAAATAGAACCAGAAGGCCGGCCATATATTTTGTCAGACACCGCTAATGTATGTCTATGGGAAGTGAGGCGGAATTCTGATTGGTCGGCGTTAGCACACAGCGACCAATCAGAAGAGCGCCTCACTTCCCATAGACATACATAGCGGTGTGCCGGCGATTTTATGGCCAGGCCCCTGGTTCTATTTTGCGACCATAAAATCGCCGACACACCGCTATGTATGTCTATGGGAAGTGAGGCACGATTCTGATTGGTCGCTGTGTGCTAACGCCGACCAATCAGAATAGCGCCTCACTTCCCATAGAGATATAATGGAAGAAAAATCGTCCATTCTATCTCTATGGGAAGTGAGGCGCTATTCTGATTGGTCGGCGTTTGGTCGCTGTGTGCTAACGCCGACCAATCAGAATTCCGCCTCATTTCTCAATGCATCTCTATGGGAATGCGTCCTCCAATCACAATCGCGGCGCCATTTTTGAAACAATACAGCGACCAATCACATTCATGGCACCATGTTTCTGAGGTTGCCACCTACCAATGAGATAAGGCCGCTTATTTATAGCGCGAAATTTGAATCTTCAACCTCTTTGAATCCTGTTTGCGAGACAAAGAAAAACTACCGCTGGACCATCTGTTGGACTATATTTCTGCCAAGATATCCATCCTTCGTGACGGACGTCGGGAAGCAAGCGCCGGATTGGGTTCTGCCATTTATCAGCTAAGATATCCTTTTTGAAATCTACCTTTTCACATCAGAGGCTATATTCCTGATGCTACGTTTTATTTTCACCTCTTTTGCTATCTTTTCTTTTCACCACTTTTACTATCTTGCACCATGCAGCGCCAATCGGCGCTGCATGGAGCCTGCGCCACAGTTCGGACACTTCGCCGCTAAAAGCGCCGACTTCTGCGCTACAAGCGCAAACTTCGGCGCTTCTAGCGGCCTCCGCGGTCTATGAGACCGCTGTGCCCGAATACTCATTCAGGCGCTGCCCATACAACTTCCCGGTGACCGCCGACCAATCGGATTCTCAGCGCCTCTTCCCATAGAGATGCATTGAGAATTGAGGCGCGATTGTGATTGGCCGCTGTGTATTTTCAAAAATTCCGCCGCGATTGTCATTGGACGGCGCATTCCCATAGAGATGCATTGAGAAATGAGGCGCTATTCTGATTGGTCGGCGTTAGCTCACAGCGACCAATCAGAAGAGCGCCTCACTTTCCTTTCACATACATAGCGGTGTGTCGGCGATTTTATGGCCGGGCCCCTGGTTCTTTTTTCGGGCAGGGGACTCGGCTCTGATCCGTCGTTTCACGGGGCCAGAAACTCGCAATGAGCACTTCGCGGCGATAGCTAGCGTATCACCTAGGACTCGCAATGATTGCGAGTCGTTGGTAATGCGCGAGCAATGTCCGCGAAGCGCTCATTGCGAGTTTTCGGCCCCGTGGAACGACGGATCAGAGCCGAGTCCCCTGCCCGAAAATAGAACCAGGGGCCCGGCCATAAAATCGCCGACACACCGCTATGTATGTCTATGGGAAGTGAGGCGCTCTTCTGATTGGTCGCTGTGAGCTAACGCCGACCAATCACAATAGCGCCTCACTTCCCATAGACATACATTAGCGGTGTCTCGCTAAATATATGGCCGGCCTTCTGCTTCTATTTTCGGCACGGGGCTCGGCTATTGCCGGTCCAAAAAAATTTTTTCTGTATTTATGTATCTTTATTTTTAGCTATTTTTCTATCTATATTCTTAGATAGATATAGATACATAGATAGACAAGAAAATAGATAGAAAAATAGATACAAATAAAGATAGATAAATAGAGAAAAAAAATTTTTTGACCGGAAATAGCCGAGCCCTGTGGCCGAAAATAGAACCAGAAGGCCGGCCATATATTTTGCGAGACACCGCTAATGTATGTCTATGGGAAGTGAGGCGGAATTCTGATTGGTCGGCGTTAGCACACAGCGACCAATCAGAAGAGCACCTCACTTCCCATAGACATACATAGCGGAGTGTCGGCGATTTTATGGCCGGGTCCCTGGTTCTATTTTGCGGCCATAAAATCGCCGACACACCGCTATGTATGTCTATAGGAAGTGAGCCGCGATTCTGATTGGGCTCTGTGGATTTTCAAAAATGGCGCCGCGATTGTGATTCGACGGCGCATTCCCATATAGATACACTAGTAAAAAGGCCCGATGCAATTGCATCGGGAGCGCGGTGAAATGAATTGTGTGTATACAGGCGGGTGAGTGGCTAGCAGAGTATACATGGGGCTCTGTGGGTAGCAGAGTATACAGACTGCTCTGAGGGTAGCAGATTATACAGGCGGCTCTCTGGGTAGAAAAGTATACAGGCGGCTCTGTGGGTAGCATAGTATACAGACTGCTCTGAGGGTAGCAGATTATACAGGCGGCTCTCTGGGTAGAAAAGTATACAGGCGGCTCTGTGGGTAGCAGAGTATACAGGCGGGTTTGTGGTTAGCAGATTATACAGGTGGCTCTGTGGGTAGCAGAGTATAGAGAAGGCTCTGTGGGTAGCAGAGTATAGAGGCAGCTGTGTGGGTAGCAGAATATAGAAACAGCTCTGTGGGTAGCAGAGAATACAGGCGGGTCTGTGGGTAGGAGAGTATACAGGCGGCTCTGTGGGTAGCAGAGTATAGAGGCAGCTCTGTGGGTAGCAGAGTATACAGGCGGCTGTGTGGGTAGGAGAGTATACAGACGGCTCTGTGGATAGCAGAGTATGATGTGGCGGGAGGCTGGAGGAGTGAGGGGAGCAGAGGCTGGAGGGGTGAGGAGAGCAGAGGCTGGAGTGGTGAGGAGAGGTCCAGATGGAGGGGTGAGGAGAGGTCTGGCTGGAAAGGTGAGGAGAGATGCGGCTGGAGGGGTGACAGCACCGCTCGGCGGCAGGACGTGGCTGCGTGCTGGGGCTGATCGCAGCCCCAGTCACACGGCATTGTCGTCTGCGGCGGGTTGGGTGATGCAGAGAGGGATCAGTTCTTGCCCTCAGGTCACACATGTGACCTGAGCAGAAGGAGCGGATTGGGCGGTGTGTGGTAAAGACAGGACGGTCATCCGATTGGTCTAGGACGCCAAGTCCTGGGCAATGGGATGGGCGTCCTGTGTGTACAACACAGCGCCCAATCCGCTTGCAGGGGCAGGCAATGGGAGTGAGCGGGGCGTGTCAGGCTTTGCAGGCTGACACGGTCCGCTCACTCCCATTGGCTGTTGCCGGCCACAGGACGACGTCCCTGGCTCCCGGCACCCGGCCACAGCCCGTAGACCGCTACTCACCAGCATGGCGACATTGAGAGCCCAGCGGTGAGAGAGTGGCTAGGGGCGGAAGGCTCCGGCGGCATCCGGGCAGCATGGACCTCGCGGAGGGCGCGAGGGCGGTGGCGATGGTGCGGGGCCGACGGTTGGCAGGATGGCAGCGGTGTCAGGTAGTGCGGCTGAGGATAGAGGAGGGTGAGAGGCTGGAGGAGGCTGTGAGGCTGGAGGAGGCTGTGAGGATGGGGAGGCTGTGAGGCTGGAGGAGGCTGTGAGGATGGGGAGGCTGTGAGGCTGGAGGAGGCTGTGAGGCTGGAGGAGGCTGTGAGGCTGAGGAGGATGTGAGGCTGGAGGAGGCTGTGAGGCTGGGGAGGCTGTGAGGATGGGGAGGCTGTGAGGCTGGAGGAGGCTGTGAGGCTGTAGGAGGCTGTGAGGCTGGAGGAGGCTGTGAGGCTGGAGGAGGCTGTGAGGATGGGGAGGCTGTGAGGCTGGAGGAGACATTTACTGTACTGAGCATGCTCAGTACAGTAAAAGGTCTCCAAACAGGAAGGCAGGGGTTAAAAAAAAAAAAAAAGTTAATGCTCACCTCTCCCCGAGCCCCCGCCGTCTCCTGCCGTCTTCTCCCAAGCTTCCGGTGGCTGCCGCAGGCTCCCAGTGTCTGCAGAGCTGTTGTAGTGCAGCTCAGGACCTACGGTGATGTCACAGTCACGTGACACCAGGTTACCATGGAGTAACCTGGTGTCACGTGACTGTGACATCACCACAGGTCCTTGACTGCAGTAGAAGAGCTCTGCAGACACTCGGAGCCTGCGGCAGCCACCGGAAACTTGGAGGAAGACGGCAGGAGACGGCGGGGGCTCGGGGAGAGGTGAGCATTAACTTTTTTTTTTTTTTTTTTTTTAACAGTAGTGCGGGTCTGCGGCTCGTGATGACGCTGCGCGTCATCACTCGCAGTCCCGCAAAGCATGTTGGGATTCGGCGACAACGCCCGAATTCCCAACTGCGGATTATATAAGTAGATGGAGAAATGAGGCGCGATTCTGATTGGTTGTTGGATATGGCGGTTTGCATCCGATTGGTCGGCGCTCAGCGGGGAAAGCGGCACTTTCCTTGCCGAGCGCCTGGTTCGATTTTCGGCCACGCCGTTCGGGAGGGTGGAAGTCTGTAGCTCAGCCCCGCTGTGTTGTGATTGGACAGCGGCACCAATTGGATTCATGGCGCCATGTTTATGAAGTTTCCGCTCTCCAATCACATTGCGGCTGGCGTCTGCCGGCTTTTTATGAATGAACTTTTCGCGTCCGCCATCTTAGAGCGCGAAATTTGAATTTGTGAACTATGTAAAAGTTAAAAAGCTGTTTTCACAGTACAATCTCACATCAGAGTATATGTTCCTAATGCCTATGCTTATATTAACCCTTTCTTTATACTAATTTCATATCAGCTACGTTTCACCATATTGACCTGTTTTTTTCATACTTAATTAACCCCTTCTATTCTATTTGTGCGCCACTTGCTATCTCACTATGTGCTGTACTAAGGCTATTTCTACATTAACCTCTTCTATGCCTTTTGCATTTTAGTTTTCCCCAACACTGTTTTATATGGTTCAAACTGCTGCATTAACCCCTTCCATTCTGTTTGCTATTCAATTACTGTGTTGCTATGTGCTGTACTCATTATATTTGAAAATGAACCTCTTCTATACCATTTATTAGTTATTTTCTCATCCACACTGATTTATAGGGTACAAACTGTTACATTAACCCCTTGCATTCTGTTTGCTATTCATTACCTGTGTCCCTATGTGCTGTACTCATGACATTTGAAAATTAACCTCTTCTATACCATTTGTTAGTTATTTTCTCATCCACACTGTTTTATAGGAGTGTAAGTAGTACATTAACCCCTTCTATTGTCTTGGCTATTCACTGCCTATGTCACTATGTGGTCTACTACTGCCATTTGAATACTAACTTCTTTAGTACTATTTTTAATTTGATTGATCGTGCTGTATTTTATACGCGTGCCAGTGGTACATTAACCCCTTACAGACTCTTCTATATTTTATTTGTACTTAGGAGTGTGTCGTCACACTGTTAGGAGTACATTAGCACATTTTATATCATTTTGATTCTATTTCATACTAATGAGTCTGTAGCACTACTACCTGTCTTATATTTAACAGTTTGGATGTTATGCTACCTGTCCCTTTCACATCACTGGTAATTTTAAATCGTGGCAGATGCCGTGGATAAATCACATCTGCTCTGTTTGCTGTATAGCTGCTGCATAACTACTGCAGTTGCGGTTCGGTTCCCGTAATCCCCATAGTCAGTATATAGGGACTTGCGACAGATGCTGCAAGTGCGCTTTTGGCGCCAGGTGCTGCCGCAAAACAAAACACGGTCGCCCACCGTTTTTTATCGCCCCAGCACCTGACGCAAGTGCAAAACCCCAATTGCCTCACCTGCCGCAAGTCCCTATATACTGACTATGGCGATTAACGCAACCGCCTGCAAGTGCAGCGGTTATGCTGCGGCTATGCGCCAAACACCGCAGATGCAGTTTTTTCACCGCATCTGATGCTATTTCAAATTACCGCTGATGTGAAAGGGCCTGTCGTCACAGTAGGACATTAACTACTTTTACATACCAAATATATTGGTTACATGCCATTTTACACTCTATGACCGACTGGGGCCCCTTTCACACGCACGTTGTACATGCCGATTTACATTATTCCATAACATGTGGAAATATTTCCATTAGTAACGCAAGTTCCCCATACCCGTCACGAGGGGTCCATTTGCGTAAAGTCATACTATATCGCCGGATTTACGTTGATTTTTACATTGCCCTGCCTGTTTCACCATGTACTCCAAAAGTTGCCTTATTTCTATTTTCACCATGCTTGGTCACATTGTGCCATTTCACGCTCGCTGCTAATGCCGCTGTTTCCACCAACTCCAGCAAGAACAAAAAAAAAACACTACTTCCGCTATAATCCCAAAATATTACGTTCAAGGTAACAAAGAACGCTACCTCTCCCTTTTTGCACCACCTTCTGCAACTACAACCCTGCTGGCGGTTATGTGGAACTTCCTGTCATATCGGTACTTTCACCGCTTTTCTTACAATGTTGGAAATCTGCTTTTACAACGTGCCTCTCAAAGGGCCGTTACATCCATTTGTCTTGCCTTTAAGTCTCTCTTTAAGAGCTTTAAACACACTGATTTCCATTCACTACTCCATACAGTAGACATCGTGAAATATTTCTTTCGTACTTTAAAGAAGTTCATCATTTCATTTTCACAGGTTATTGAAATACACACTTTCCTTTTATTGTTTTTGCCTATTTAGACATAGTTATTATTGATTGTTTCCTTAACTAACACACTCTAGCTCATTTTGGATTTGATCACTGACTATTCTTACTAAGATGAGCTCTCCAACAAAAAATATCGCTCTTGCCAAGGAGGCTGCATCTACGCCTAAGAAGAAGCGTGCAGAGGAGACTTCAGAAGAGACACATCTTCCCTTAGATCGTGAGAAGGCTGCTAAGGCAACATGCACTGCTGAGGACACTTCGGAAGAGACACGTCTTCCCTTAGATAGTGAATAAGGCTGCTAAGGCGGAACGCACTGCTGAGGAGACTTCGGAAGAGAGACGTCTTCGCTTAGATAGTGATAAGGCTGCTAAGGCGAAACGCACTTCTGAGGAGACTTCGGAACAGAGACGTTTTCGCTTAGATCGTGATAAGGCTGCTAGAGCGAAACGCATTGCAGAGGAGACTTCGGTTCACGACTTTCTTATAGATAGACTCTTAAATAAAATGCTCTAAAGGCGATCTACCTAGAGAGAACTTCAGAGGAGACTTCAGAAACACATTTCCCTTAGATCAGTGATAAGGCTGCTAAGGCAAATGCACTGCTGAAAACTTCGGAAAGAGACGTCTTCCTTAGATGTGATAAGGCTGCTAAGCGAAACGCATTGCTGAGGAACTTCGGAAGAGAGACGTCTTCGCTTAGATCGTATGGCTGCTAAGGCGAAACGCACTGCTGAGGAGACTTCGAAAAGAGACGTTTTCGCTTAGATGTGATAAGGCTGCTAGGCGAAACGCATTGAGGAGGACTTCGGAAAGAGACGTCTTCGCTTAGATTTGTAATGCTGCTAAGGCGAAACACATTGCAGAGGAGACTTCGGAAGAGAGGCGTCTTCGCTTAGATAGTGATAAGGTGCTAGGCGTAACGCACTGCTGAAAAGATTGCGAACAGAGACGTCTTCGCTTAGACGTGATTTAGGATGCTTAAGCAACGCATTGCAGAGGAGACTTGGATGAGAACGTCTTCTGTTAGATCATGTAAGCGTAAGGCGAAATGACGCAGGGATTCAGAAGGAGGCGTCTACGTTAGAAATATAAGGCGCTAAGGCGAATACGCACTTGAAGGAACTTCTGAAAATAGACGTCTTCGCTTAGATCGTGTTAAGCGTCAGGCCAACGCATGAGATGAGACTCGACAGAGCTTCTTCGTTACCAAGGTTAGGCCTGCATAAAGAAAGCAATGCAAGCGTTTCAAGAGACGTTTTCGGTGGATGTGCGAAGGCGTGCTTCGAGAACTATTGTGAACTGTCTTCTGAAGAAAGAAGATCACGAAAGTAAAAAGAGCATGGATGCCAAAAGCAGACGGAAAATACAAAAACTTACTGGTCACTGAGAACGTTGACAATAGATATACTCCTGCCTCTTGTGTACTGACATTAAAGTGAACCCGCCGTTTAACACTCCCTGGCCTCCCTGGAAAACAAAGAAGCAAAGGTTCAAAAGGATCTGGAGCTAGGCAAGAAGCGTTGCCCGGGGAGTTACTGAGATAGACGACTTCGCTTGGAAGAAAGGCTGCTTGAAACACGTTCAAGGTCTTTGAAGAAGGATGGAAGGTAGCAAAAATCCATGCCTGGGTCAAAGACGCAAAACAAGAGTTCTGCCTACAGAGATCCTGACCTATACTGCTGCCACCTCTTCTCTGACCTCATACTGTTGCCACTCTTCGTTGATCTCATACTGCTGCCACCTTTCGTCTATCTCAACTGCTGCCACCCATTGTTGATCCTCATACTGCTGCCATCTCTTCTTCTACTGTGTTAACTACAACTGAACAGCGTTTACCACATCGCAAGGCCACATCTAAACGAAAACACTCTGCTGAGGAGACGCCATACAGCAAACAGTCTAACATTTTGAGGCTTAAAAGGAAAAGACAGATGCGTCAAGATACAGAGTCTCCTACGTCTAGAACAGTCCGCTTGACCCATTTGGCTGCATCACTTCGTGACGAACGCCAAAGTTTTTCTTCCACTTCAACATTGCAAGAGGCAGAACGGAATATATATTCAACTTCTTCATTTATGGAATGTTTTGAATCTACGTCCCTTCCACGTCTCATCTATGTAGGATTACACAATAAACTTCTACCTTTCTTATCTTCACCTTTCCCTCATCCAATGGGATTTATTGATCAGGATTTTGCTATTCCAGAACATACCTGTGGTTTCATGAATGTAATATGTGAACATTGTGAGGCTCGACATTTTACTGATGAATGCCCATCAGATAAACACTTTACTCTTTGTTGCCACAAGGGAAAAGTAAAGGTACCATTACCTCAATACCCGGAGGTCTTCCAACGCCTGCTGAAAGGAGAGAGTGAGTACAGTAAAAATTTGATGCAGAATATCAGGAGCATTAATAGTTCTTTTGCTTTTGCCTCCATGGGTGCCCATATTTCTCCACCACCTGGACACGGCCCTTACTGTTTCCGAATTCATGGGCAAATTTATCATCACACGGGAACACTCCATCCTGCTCAAGATCAACCTCCAGCATATGCACAACTGTACATTTTAGATACTGCAAGCGCTGTAGAACAACGGATACAGTCTCCAGAAAATGTGAAATGTCATCCTACTTTAATGAGTATCATTGCTCTTCAATTGGATAATATTAATCCCTTTGTTTCGGCCTACAAAATGTTACGTGACGTTGAATTAGAAGAACAACAGAAGGCAGTAGAACATGGCACTGTCATGCCAAATATTATCATGGCCATTAAACAAGACAGACAGCAAGACCCTAGACGCTATAACAATCCTACTGTCCATGAAGTTGCAGTGGTCTTTGAAAATGCTGATGGAGAGCCACCATTCAATAGAGACATTTTAATTCATTTGAAACCTGATCCAAATAACCCCTTGGCCCCAAAAACACAGCAAGTCCGTATTCTACACAGCAATTTAGATGCATTACTGTATCCCTTATTTTTCCCTCATGGAGAACAAGGCTGGCATGAGGGACTCAAGCATCAAGGCCAAAGTCAACGCAGGGTTACACAGCTCCAGTATTACTGCTATTTGTTGTCTGTATGGAATCGGTTCAATCCTGTCCTGAATGGTGGCAAACTAACACAGCAGGACTTAGTGGATGCGTATGTGAAAATCGAGGCTAATCGCTTAAATTTTATCCGTCAACACCAAAAGGATTTAAAAGTGGAGGATTATTGCGTACTTCAGGATCATCTCCTGAAACAATCTGTCGAGAAAGGTATTCCCATTGGCAAGACGGTCATTTTACCATCTTCCTTTGAGGGCAGTCCCAGAAAGATGCAGCAACGCTATCAGGATGCCATGGCTATTGTGACTAAATTTGGACGACCGGATCTTTTTGTAACCATGACCTGTAATCCTAAATGGAGGGAGATTACAAACAATTTAGAGCCATGGCAGCGTGTGGAACATAGACCTGATTTAGTCGCCCGTGTCTTCAGAATTAAACTGGAAGCCCTATTAAAAGACATTAACACTGGATTATTTGGCAAAGTTTGTGCAATGGTTCATGTTATTGAATTCCAAAAGCGTGGCCTACCACACGCTCACATTTTGATCATTCTGGATAGCAAATCCAAACTAAGAACTGAGGTTGAAGTTGATAATATAGTTTGGGCTGAAATCCCTGATCCAGAAGATTACCCTGTGCTCCATGAAATTATGATGCAACACATGATTCATGGACCCTGTGGACAACACAACCCCAATTCTCCATGTATGGATCTTGGAAAGTGTAAGAAAGGTTTTCCTAAAGATTTCCAAACAAAAACAGTCTTAGCTAAGGATGCATACCCTACTTATCAAAGAAAGGAAGGACCATCCTTTCAACACTATTTAAAGATGATTGATAATTCTTGGGTTGTTCCCTATAACCCTTATCTACTATTAAAATACAAGTGTCATATTAATATTGAGGTATGTGCTTCCATTCAAAGTGTCAAATACCTCTTCAAATATGTCTACAAAGGACATGATAAAGCCAATCTTGAAATTTGCCAAACCAATATCCACCATGATGAAACACATCAATTCATGGATTCAAGATACGTGAGTGCACCGGAGGCAGCTTGGCGAATATTTGCTTACCCGATGCATAGACAATCGCACTCCATTATTTGCCTGGCCGTACATCTCCCACATTCTCAACCACTTTATTTTCATGAGGATGACTCTGTTGAAAACATCAGTTCCACAATGCACAGAAAATCCACTCTTATGGCCTACTTTGAGCTGAATGAGAATGACCCACATGCTCAGGATTACTTCTACCGCCAAATTCCAGAGCACTATGTTTGGAAAGAAGGTGCATGGGAAATTAGAAAGCGAGGAGGTTCTTCAGTGATTGGAAGAATGTATACTGTCAGTATGAAAGATCAAGAACGGTACTATTTGAGGTTGTTGTTACTGCATGTCAAAGGAGCAACAAGTTTTGACAACATTAAGACTGTTAATGAAGTCACATACCCAACTTTTAAAGTGGCAGCATTAGCTCTTGGATTGCTCTTCGATGACACTGTTTGGAGAAATACTTTATTGGATGCCTGTGTTCTCAACATGCCTGCACAGCTTCGTGATATGTTTGCATATATATGTATTTTTGGTCCTCCAGCTCATCCATTGGAGTTGTGGCAAGAATTTAAACAAGACTTTATCCAAGACTACTGCCATGCATATCACTCCAACACTGAGGAGTGTGAGAATTGTGAAGGATATGCAATGACAGATGTCCAAAATGTTCTGAAATTTCATGGCAAAACTTTTACTGATTTTAATCTACCACGACCAAAGAGAAAGCCACACATCGCTCCATTATACAACAAGGATGATGAGTTAAGAAGAGCTCAGCAAATGAAAGCTACTTTAAATGACCAACAACTTTTGGCCTATGATGCGATCAATCAATCTTTACACGATAGACGTGGACAACCTAACTGCTTTTTCATTGACGGTCCAGGTGGCAGTGGGAAAACATATCTGTATGATTTATTAATTCATGAACTAAGAGGAGAAGGCGAAATTGTATCACCTGCACCTTCATTGTCATCACTTTGTTTGACAATCTGATTCAAGCAAAAGTCATTACTGGGTCTGCAGAAGGAAATGTGGTGTTTATTCCAAGGATTTATTTATCTCCATCAGAGACTGCCTTACCTTTCAAGTTAAGACGTCGACAATTTCCCGTGAAGCCTGCTTTTGCCATGACCATCAACAAATCCCGAGGCCAAACACTGGAGAAAGTAGGGATTTTTTTGTCACAACCCGTTTTTGGACATGGACAGTTATATGTGGCTTTTTCACGAGTGAAAAGACGATGCAATGTTAGGGTGAAAGTGCTGGATACACCCATTCAAGTCAAATTGCTGCCCAGTAGTGAAATACTCTTTACTGTAAATAATCTCTCTAATATTTTAGTTAAAATTCTTTAGATACATATTAGATTTAGATACATAGTTACTTTCTAATTAAACACAAATATTACAATAAATTAGTTTAGCCATAGATGAATAGAAAAAAAAAAATTATAGTTATAGAAAAAGATATTTTATAATTAGTTATTAGATATAAAATAGTTATTTAAGAAATAGTCGTTTGTGTTCATTTTCACTAAAAATATAGTGTATAAAATATTTAACTTAACATTCTTTAGATATATGTTACATTTAGATACATAGTTATTTTTCAATTAGACACAAATATTACTATATAAATTAGTTTAGCAATACATGTATATCAATATAAATAAATCAAAATACCAAAAAAATTAGTTTAGTTATAGATAAAGACATTATAATTAGTTATTACATATAAAAGTAATTTAAGATATATAGTCGTTATTTTCATTTTTCACTAAAAATATAGTGTATAAAAATATTTTACTTTCAATTCTTTAGATACATATTACATTTAGATACATAGTTACTTTCTAATTAAACACAAATATTACAATAAATTAATTTAGCTATAGATGTATAGGAATAGAAATATACAAAAATACCAAAAATATATAGTTTTGTTATAAAGATATTATAATTAGTTTTTAGATATAAAATAGTTATTTAAAATATATAGTAATTACTTTTTTAGCTTAGAAAATTTCTTTTTTCATTCATTGTATATGTATGTAAACACACATTTTTTTTGTAGATTGTAGATGTGTATCATCTAAATGCTTGCATTTAGTGATAAGAACCTGAAGCTCCAGCAGTATAGCTGCTGCGAGATTTCTTTTTCTTTTTACACAGGGTGAGGTTTTTGTGAATAGCTAAGGCTGCCTTCAGACTTGCAGATGCATCTCCAGCATTTTGAAGATGCATCTGCAAGCATCTGCATGCAAACAGCAGCCCCTATCTTTATAATAGGACATACGGTGTCTGCAGATGCTTGCAGACAGCCGTGTGCACCCATTTACTCCTATATGTGATCTCTGCACAGGCGCATGCCTGCATACAAATCACACAATCCCGCCCGCAGCAGGGATGCAACATGTGGCGTCCCTGGTGCGGAGGAGAGTCTGTGATCTGTACGAAGGCATCCGCCTGCGCACAGATCACATATAGGAGTGAATGGGTGCGCACGGCTGTCTGCAAGAATCTGCAGACACCGTGTGTCCCATTATAAAGAGAGGGACTGCCGTCTGCATGCACATGCTTGCAGATGCATCTGCAAAACGCTGCAGATGCATCTGCAAGTCTGAAGGCAGCCTAAGAGATGGGTGGGACGGCTGTTCACACACATCTCTATCTTGAAGAGTGTTCTGTACATATAAATACATATATACACATAGGTACATATTTAGACACATAGCTACATATTTAGACACATAGGGAAAGAATAGACATTTTTATTTTACATCTGAATTATTCTGCTATTTGTTGAATTTTTAGTTGGAAAAAAACAATTTTGCCACTTGCTGCCTAATGGTGATCTACAGTACTCTTAATGTAAGTTGCATGAAATGTTTATGGAATTTGTGGTTTACTTTCGGTAGTTGTGGCACATGTGCTTTCGACAGTTTCAATCGCCAAAATCAGTTAGCTCTCATTTTTTGTGGTTGCATTTAGTCAACCTGTTAAAGCTCTGCTTGCCGTATTTACTGCAAGCTAACTGCAAGTTCAATATTTATTACATGTTACTTGCTGAAAGTGAGCTGTAGGTAGTCCCTTTGGTGCCAAGTTCAGAAATTGTATTTGGTTATTCCATACCTTCTGCAAATAGCCAAAAAATATCTGATTTAAAAGGAGTCTAACTATTAATTATTAGGGATAGAGTAGAGTAGGTCCCACCAGCTGTAAGGCTACCTTCCCGTGGTTGGTGGGGAATCATGTACTGGCTCAATCATAGATTATTAATATTCATATATAAATTGAATATACGTAATCTGTAAAAAACATCGGTGCCAGTATCTGTACGAAAAGCCTTGCCTTAGAATCATGACATGTACTACACTGACATATACCATACAAACATTGGTAATTGATAGATAGATATCATGTCTTATGTGCATTATTGTCAAATTTGAATGAATAATGTATATATGCATGCTACACTCCCGATTCTTTAACATTGGCCCGCCATCTATCATGGAATAATAGGATTATTAGTTAAAACTCAAATTTAAGAAACTATACACCGATTCTAGAATCCCGATGCAATCGCATCGGGCTCACAGCTAGTGTTCTAATAAAGTCGCTGTCAGTATGGTCCAGTGGCCCTGAAAAATACCTTTTTTCTTCTGAACTGATTGGTGGAGCCAGCCACTGTGCCAGGTGCCTGGGAATCCGTGAGTGTTGAGGTGAACAGCTTCCTATTCCCCACCCCCATCAGCTGTGCATAATCTACTACACTCCTCCCTACATGGGAGTTTAGTGTATACCTTCATAAAGACTCTCTTTTGGTTCATCCATTAAGAATATGAATTCTTAAACTTCTACATACATTCAGGAGCTTTCTGCCACTTTTGTTGACTGTACTGTCATAGCTGTTTCTCTCCGTGTGTACAGAGTCCTGGCCGTCATTCTCTGCTCCAAGTATGTAGATGTTTCCATCTGTGGTCAGAAAGTCTTTCTATCTTCCTGTTCTTGCGTTGAGGTCTCCAAAGATGAGAACTTTGCCCAGGGCCTGATAATGGGCAGCTTCATTTTGTAAGATTTTTGAAACAGTCTGGATTGAAGTAGGAGGACTCTGGTGGTGGTATATTGTTGGCGTAGTGGTGAACATCAAACAGAGGTGAGGACGGAGTTGCTGATTCTGATCCATATGTGGCTGCTTCCTCTCATCAACGGTATGATGTACTGGTGGAGCTCCTCTTTAAACCAGATCAATATTCCTCCTGAGCTCCGGCCCTGTTTGATGGTTTTATTTTTCAGGGCAGGGACAGAGATTTCCCTGTATCCGATAGGCACCAGGGATTCGGCTCTGGTCCATGTTTCCAGAAAGATCTGAATGTCTATGGTTTTCAGTCTTTGCATAAAGTCAGGGTCATTTGTTTTCCATCCAAAGGTTGAAGTATTGAGACCCTTGATATTCCAGCTGCTTATTGTAAGTGAAGTCATTTTTCTAAATATCTTGTGTAATCAGTATGGCTGTGTAGGACAAACTGGATTACTGACTGTTTTGTAGATGTGCTTGGTTCCATCTAGTCACATTAGTTTCCTGCACAGTGCGCTGAGCAGGGACTTTCTCTCACCCATATCTCTCCTCTGTATGTATCTGTGTGGGGTCGGTGGTCTCCTCCATGGAGGTCTCCTCCTCTGATGGTCTGCGATTGGGTGAAGAGCTTTGTTTCCAGCTTCAGGAGAGAAGATTGGGGTTTTTTGCCTTTTCATTGTTAGGGGTCTTTCAGTGTGATTATGGTCATTGTTGGATTCAGGCCTGGGGTCTCTGTTTAGTATGCCATCTTTCAGCTCTTTGGCCAGGAGGCTGACCACTTGTTTGTTGAGGTGCTTATTATCATACAGGTGATGGTGCTTTATGGAAAGGTGTGCCAGAGTCACTCTTGGCACAGTATTGACCCTTTCGGTCAGGTCCATATTGATGCTTTGGGTGGTTTGCCTGAATATGTCCTTTGTTGGGAGCAGAGATGACAGAATGATTTTGCTGTCTGGGAATTTTAGTTTTGCCATCTTTGCTAATTTGATCAGTTGTCCTGTGATCTGCTGGTGCTGGTCTGGCAGATTGTTTGTACCTGTGTGTATAATAATATGGATTGGGTTGGTAAATCATGGATTATCGATGACCTCTGTCACCTGTTCAATAGTTGCACAGTGAATTTTACTGACCCATTTTCCTGGGAATAGCCATTGTGCATTTAGGTACTTCCCATTTGAGTCCATTATTAGGACAATATCAGGACTTTGTGATGTCTTGGGTGGGTTACATGGCTGCTGATAGGGACCTGTGATGCTGGTTTTGCTTCTCTTCTCTCTTCCATCTCTCTGGTTCACTTCTATTGGTTTCAGAATCGTTCATATTGTTGGTTATGGTTGTATTGTTATTTGGTATCCCCGCATTCTGGTCAATGGCGGCCATGTTGTCTGTTCTTCGGCGTGTTTCCATTGCTCCCTGCTAGTTCAGATGTCTAATGGTCTGTGTTTTAAGTTCTGCAATCTCTTTTCTCAGACTATCATTGTCTTTTTGTAATTCATACATTTCTTCTCTTATTTTCTGGAGAGCTGACTTGTACTCACATTTCAGTTAATTGATCTCATTTGTTACTTGGTCTTTTGCATTTCTATGCAAGTGTCTTTGTATTTCATCCATAAATTGGACCTAGTTGAGATAAAGAATCTCTGATGGTCTCAGGGGAGAGGTGTGAAGTGTTGAGGGCTGAGAAGCTGTGAGCATCAGAAATGCCGCTGGGGGTGTTGTTTAAGGATTTGTGCCTGTTCTCTGATACGGGAAAAATGTTTTTCAAAGTGCTGCAGATTGTCCTCAGTCCCTTGCACCATGATGGTGCCATTGTTGTATAGGTTTATGGTAAGTGAGTTGGTGTCATCATCTGCTTGGCTTTTAATTTTAATCTGCCGGCCATTATTAGAGTTTCATGTGGATATATATTTATATCGCTTGCATAGGGTAGTGTGCAAGGCTGAGAGTTGGTCTGTGTAGAATAACAGGTTGGTTTTTCTTTTTTATCCCTCTTTGGTGTAATCTGCAATAAGAGTCTCTGGAAACTCTCTCATTATGTTTCCTTTCCTGGCTCTACTGTTGCTCTGCCCCTGTGTTATCTCCATGTCTGACCCCCTGGTGTCCAGTGTCTCCAGCTCTGGGCTTTGTTCATTCACTTGTTCTAAGTTTGGGTTTTCCATTTTTGTAGTTATATACAACCCCTGGAAAAATATGGAACCCCCGGGCTCAGAGGATGTTCATTCAGTTGTTTAATGTTGTAGAAAAAAAGCAGATCACAGACATGGCACAAAGCTAAAGTCATTTCAAATGGCAACTTTACGGCTTTAAGAAACACTAAAAGAAACTAAGATAAAAAATGTGGTAGTCAGTAAGTGTAATTTGTTTCAGACCAAGCAGACGGAAAAAATTATGGAATCACTCAATTATGAGAAAAAAATTATGGAATTATAATAATAATATAATATAATATAATAATATAATAATAATATTTATTCATTTATATAGTGCTATTAATTCCATAGCACTTTACATATATCAGTAATGCTGTCTCTCTTGGAGCTCACAATCTAAACATCCTATCAGTATGTCTTTACAATGTGGGAGGAAACCAGAGTGCCCGGAGGAAACCCACGCAAACACGAGGAGAACATACAAACTCCTTGCAGATGTTGTCCTTATGAAAAACAAACACACAAAAGAACACTTCAATACATCACTAGTATTTTGTTGCACCACCTCTGGCTTTAATAACAGCTTGCAGTCTCTGAGGCATGGACTTAATGAGTGACAAACAGTACTCATCATCAATCTGGCTCCAACTTTCTCTGATTGCTGTTGCCAGATCAGCTTTGCAGGTTGACTGTTCATATAGTTTGATGTGGCTTTTGATTGAGAAGCGCCATGGACTAGCGAGAGTAGCGGCGCAACTCTGTGAGGAGCAGCTAACAGAACTTGAAGAATATAAATCGTTTGATTTTTTTAATATTATTGATAGTGATATTACGAGGAGATTAAAAACTTACGAAAATGATTTGGTAGATATAAAAATAAAAAAATTCAGAAGGGATACAATTAAAACCAAACCACAAGAAAATGAGCCATTAGAAAAACCACCAGAGAGACTGAATGGGGAAAATGAGAAAGGAAAAAATAAGAACAAGGAGCAGATAATAATGGAAAAATCTGCAAAATTAAACACCATTTCCAAACCCCAAAAAAACATAGAATTGGCAGATAAATCCATTACAAAAAAAGGAAGTAATAAGGAAAAAGTTATACCAAAATAAAAAAACAAAATATTGCCTAATACTTCCACCCCGCAAGATCAGACAATAAGCAAGAAAATACAAAAAAAGAAAGCCAATGTATTGATAGAGAATCGCCCCCCTTTAGAACCAAATATTACCATTAAAAAAAACATTCCGTTACAACCATTACAAGGTCCAGATTTTTTCTCTGTGGAGATATCAGAATCTGCAGAGGAGCAAAATCAAACTGAAACAGATCTAAATACACTTGAACTAACAATACATGAGGAGACAGAACCATCATTAATATTTACCACAGTGCTACAGGCTCCTTCGCCATCACCATCATCAGTAATATCGAATATTTCTTTTTTAGAAATAGGTCCAACGAGACCCAGCACATCGGATATAGCTATTCTACCCCCTTTAATCAGCTGCTCCCAATTAGCTCAGAACCTGAGCCCAGTGCAAAAGAATCACATAACAAAATATTTTGCACCACTAGTAAATCAAAGAGCAAAAAAGAGAAAAATAGGGCAAGGGGATCAAGAGGGAGAGGGCACACAATAAGGAAAAGGAAAAATGGAAGGAATAAAAATAATAAAAATAAAAAAATTGAACATGGAGAATCTGAAGGCATATCTATACCAACAGTGAAGATATTTAATTTATCCTCATATATTCTATCTGAATCAGAAATAGAGATTCTCAGTAAAGGTTTAAATTTTTGCCCAACACAGGACACAAATCCATTTGATCTGTTCCTGGATCTGAATGCTTTCACACGAAAATTAACCCTCAAACGACATGTTTTGTTGGAAGAAAAAAAGATACCAAATACTGATAACATTAAGCCTATGAGTGATATGGAATCTATTAAAATCATTAATAATTATGTACATAAAGAGGTACAGCCAAAATCTGGGTTTTATCCCACACAAAATAGAGGACACAATATAGAGACGTTTTTTGCATTGGTGCAGGAGGAATTCAGACTTCTGGAAGTAAATAAGCAAAATAATGGTGATAAATTAATGAAAGGTAAAACAAAAAATAATTGTAAAAGCATACATGGTTTTAAAAAAGGAAGAAGATTGAATAATATTTGTAAGCAGGAGAAAGAGGCTTTGGAGTCTTTAAAAAACAATACAAGCATTGTGATACGCCAAGCCAGGGGCGGACCCAGACTGTAGTGGGCCCTGGTGCAAGAAATTTTTCGGGGCCCCCCCCCTGGAACTCAGTGCCAGAATAGTGCCGCGGGTGTGCAGCACAGCCAGCGGCGTAGCAACTGTTTGTGGCGCCCGGGGCGGTCCAAAAATTTGCCGCCCCTTTGGTTATTGATAATCTGGAAGTATACATAGTATACACTGTCTGCCCCTATATACAAGAATATAACTACTATACTAAAACACAAAGAGAAGGGGTGCAATTGCCACCTCTGCACAACCCCAGTGTATGGCAACAAGCAGGACTCAAGGAGGGCCCGGGGCTGGAGCAATTTTCGCCGCCGTGCTGTGGAGTTCATAATGCAATATAAATGCAAAAAAACGTAATTTTTAATATGATGTCACAATACCGGGATCTGAGGATCTTCTATTTCGAGGTCAGGGGCTCTCTGATGCCGTGTTGCTGTCTGCATCGCTGTCGTCCTCTTTTGACACTGCAGTGCGGTGGACAAGAGAGCATTAACTGGTTGATAACAAGTATGGAGTGTGTACTAACTGAGCCATAAACCCTCCCCATACCAGTAGGATTACTATATGGATTTTAGTATTAGGGTACGGACACACTGGGGTGAAACTCTGATGGGTGCAATGTGTGATTTTCCCGCATTGCAATCAATCTCTGAGAGCAGAATGGTGAGTGTCGGACGCTTTTTCCTCATCCAGATTCAGGATGAGAAAAAAGTTGCAACATGCTGCGACAGTATGTGATTCCCATGCGAGACTCACCAATGCAAGTCTACGGGTCCGACAAAATCACAGACCGCACACGGACAGCACACAAACCATCCGAGTCTGAGGCTGCGTTCACACATTGCGTATTTTGCCGCGCTTTTTTACGCGCGCTTTTTCAAAATGCGCAACGTGCCTTTTGTCTGCCAGCAAAGTGAATGTGAAATTCACTTTGCAGTGCAGACATTGCGCAAAAATATGCAGTGCCTTTATGGGAGAAAACGCAGCTGCATAAAGAATTGATATGTCAATTCTTTACGCAGCTGCTCCTGCGTTTTCTCCCTGTGATGTCACAGAGGGGAGGAAGAATCCTGCTTCCTCCTCCCCTCTGTGACAGCTGTGACCGCCCGTTAGATTTCACAGTGTATTAATATACACTGCGAAATCTAAATTAAACAAAGGCAAGTGTATGAAAAATAAAAAAGAATGAAATACTTACCTCTCCGACGCCTTTCCCGGTGTCCAGCCTCCAGGTAATATATACAGACTAGCACAGCCTCCAGGTAATATATGCAGCCCAGCACAGCTGCCAGGTAATATATACAGTCCAGCACAGCCTCCAGGTAATATATACAGCCCAGCACAGCCGCCAGGTAATATATACAGTCCAGCATAGCCTAGTATAACATATATAGCCCAAGACAGCCTCAAGGAGGATATATATATAGTAGATGTGTGCCTGCCGGATGCTATCGCATCGGAGGGCGAGGATCGGTACGGGGGGGGGGGGGGCGGCTAAGTGGACACACACACACCTACACACCCCCTCCCGGTCCCACCCATCGTTGATGGAAGCTTGAACCGGGAATGAGGTGGTCAGCGCAGGATGGAGGCTCGGTGGTCAACGCATGATGGAGGGGGTTAATGGTGGAGGAGCATAGGGTCAGATGGGGGTTCCATGGTGGGTGTTGGAGCTCCCCTGTGCCTGGCTGGGCTTCGGGGAGCGGTCCGGTGGCGGTGGCTGGTGCTGGGCATGGCGGCTGCTGGCGGCGAGATGTGCAGCTGGGTGGCTGGTGCTGGCCATGGCGGCTGCTGGCGACGGGATGTGCAGCTGGGAGCGGTCCGGTGGCTGGTGCTGGCCATGACGGCTGCTGGCGACGGGATGTGCAGCTGGGAGCGGTCCGGTGGCTGGTGCTGGCCATGGCGGCTGCTGGCGACGGGATGTGCAGCTGGGAGCGGTCCGGTGGCTGGTGCTGGCCATGGCGGCTGCTGGCGACGGGTTGTGCAGCTGGGAGCTGTCCTTTCTTTTGTAATCCTTTCCCCTGTATGCGGCTCATTTTCTTTATTGTGCTTCTTCTCACCCTATATGCCTGGGGGAGAAGCTCGGCTGCATCACGGAAGGGGGGGGCCCTAGGGGAGGTCCTGGGGGAGAAGCTCGGCTGCATTAAGGAAGGAGGGGGCCCCTACGAGTCCTAGGGTCCCCCCTTCCTTGATGCAGCCGAGCTTCTCCCCCAGGACCCCCTTCTGAAGGGGGGGCGAGGGCTGGGGCCTCAGGACACCCCCTTCCTTGATGCATCCAAGCTTATCCCCAAGCTTGGGGAGATCGGCTGCATCAAGGAAGGGGGGTCCTGGGGCCCCCATGACCCCCATCCCCTTCTGAAAGGGGGGTCCTTGGGGCCCCAGGAATGTCCCTTCCTTGAGGCATCCAAATCCTGCCCCCCCCACTCCCCCCAAATCATGTTGGTGTGCGCACTGTTCACAGACAGTTTCCCTCCCCATCAGACCAAAGCCCTGCTCCCGGGCTCTTACCTGGCTGGAGCCCTCAGCTTGCTCACCGGCCGGGTCCATCTCATTGTCTGACTTGTGGAGAGGGTGTAATGCCTGCCTCCACGGAAGAGCCGGAAGTGAAGCAGCACCGACCCTCCCAGTCCCCTCTGCCTCAATGCTGCTGCTCCACCACCAATTCCCCCGCCCTCCGTACTGATAGCAGCGCCGCCCGCAGCCAGCACTTCCCCCGGGACTCAATGTAAGAAAAGAGCCGCGGGTGTGCAGCGCTGCTGACACCCGACAGCACCATGGGCGCAATCGCCGCAATGCCAGCACAGCAGTGCCGCGGGTGCGCAGCGCTGCTGAAACCCGACAGCACACCCACCCCGCGGGTGCGCAGCGCTGCTAGCACCCGACAGCAAGCCCCCCCCCTCCCCCGGGGCCACACATTAAAAGCTGTAGACAGTGTCACCACACTACTGCCGACTCCCACCTCCTTCTGTATGTCAGGGGTACGGACCTACCGCTTGAGCCTCAGGGGCCCCCTAGGTGGCCGGGCCCTGGTGCAGCTGCACCAGCTGCACCACGGTAGTTCCGCCCCTGCGCCAAGCAGATAAAGGGGGCGGGGTGGTGATCCAAAATAGAGAAGACTATATAGAAGAAGCGCATAGGATCCTTTCAGATGCTAAATATTATTTGAGATTACAGAATGATCCAACACAAATATATATTAAAGAATATAGGACCCTTATCAATGAAGCTTTTATGGAAAATATTTTAAATAAAAAGGAAAAAAAATGTTCTGATGATTCCTACACCAACAATGGCACTGTTTTACCATCTGCCAAAAATGCATAAAGATCCTGTTAACCCCCCAGGGAGACCAATAATATCTGGAATTGGCTCCCTGACTACAAATTTATCTCACTATATAGACCTTTTTTTACAGGACCCAGTTAAATCTTTATCGTCATATCTAAAAGATTCCACACAATTAATTAACGATCTCAAAAATATAGAATGGCAAAAACATTTTTATTTTATCACCATGGATGTCAACGCATTATATTCCAACATAGATCATGATTTAGGGATAAATGCGGTGGATTATTATCTCACAGAGATTGGTCTTGCAACAAAACAAAAGAATTTTCTGTTGAACGGTTTGGGATTTATTTTGAGGCATAATGTTTTCAGTTTTGAAGGTTCACTATACTTGCAGCTGCTCGGGACCGCGATGGGGACTCGGGTCGCCCCAAGTTTCGCAAATCTTTTTATGGGGCGATTCGAGTCCTCATCAATTTTAAGGAAGCTGGAAATTGAAAAGAAAATAGTTTTTTATAGGCGTTTCATAGACGATCTGATAATTGTTTGGAATGGTACAAAAGAAGAAGCAATGGAAATGATAAATACGTTGAATAAAAATGATTGGGGCATTTCATTTACCTCAGAAATAAGTAACGAAAAAATTGTGTATTTAGATCTAGAAATTAGCCACAAGGGGACATGTATCATCACAAAAACGCATTTTAAAAAAGTTGATTCCAACGGATTTTTGGATTTTAGAAGTGCCCATTACAAAAAGTGGAAAGAAAACATTCCATTCAGTCAGTTTTTTCGCATCAGGAAAAATTGTACTGAAGAGAAAGACTATGAAACCCAGGCTGATATTTTAAAGAAAAGATTTGAGGAAAATAAATATCCAAAAAAATTGGTTCATGCTGCATATGAAAAAAACAGGGCAAAAAAGCAGGAGGATTGTTTGAGTAAAAAGAATGGGGAAGGAAATGAGGTGATTTGTAAAAAAACAAAGGATAGAGAAGGAGGCAGGTGGAAATTTAATTTTATCACAACTTATAACAGGGGGAATAAAACGATACGCATGATTCTGAAAAAGTACTGGTATATTTTAAAACGTGATCCGATTTTGGGAAAATGTCTGCCTGAGGAACCAGGGATAACATTTAGAAGAGGGAAAACGATAAAAAGTCAAATAGCCCCAAGTAGGTTAAGAGACAATAAAAAAAGATCTGCAAAAAATGGAAAAAGTAAAGATCATGAGATTGGAGTTTTTAGATGCAGTTCCAGGAAATGTCATACATGTGGGATTCTGAACCATGGTGCGAAACAGATTGCAAGCAAAAGTACAGGTGAATTAATTGAAATAAAACAGAATCTGAGATGCGATAGCGATTATATTGTTTACGTTATTGATTGTAGCTGTGGGTTACAGTACGTGGGGCGTACAACGCAGACTTTACGTGCTCGCATGAATGGGCACAGAAATAGAGCAAAAAATGGGTTTTTAAAACATAGCTTGTCGAGACATTTATTACTCAAGCACAATAAGAATTTTAATATAATGGTGACACCTCTAGAACAAATATCTGTGGAAACAATTAATAGAAATTCTCTGCTTAATCGCAAAGAGACATATTGGATTTACCGCCTTCAAACATTGCATCCCAATGGTCTCAATGATGTTGTGGAAAGAATTTAGTATTTAGTATTCAGTATATGAATATGATCCCTTTTAAAACAAAAAACAGAACAAAGAAGGAAAGAGGAGAAAAAAAAAAAAAAAAAAAAAAAAAAGCACTTTTTAAAACATTGCAATTTTATTTTTTTTTTTTTTCTTTTTTTTTGTTAACTTTTATGTAATTTAAGATTTTTTGTGACTAGTAATTTTATTGATAAATGTTCTTAGTGGTTTTTTAGCGTAGTGATTGCTGTTTGTGGGTGTTTGTTTTTACTATGTAATGAAGCACTATAGCTGAAGCGGACAATGAGACTGATTGGACAGGTGTGGTTATACCCACACCCTCATGTCATTACCTAGCAAGCTGTAATTATCTTTTACCTATAAAGCAAAGTGTCAGATGTATTTTTAGATACCTGAGGAAGGCGGTTGCCTCCGCCGAAACGCGTTGTATCCGTTTTTTATATTCTCGCATGTTTTGAGAAATAAAATTTTTTGTGGACAAGAAGTTCTTAAAATCATTACCACGGGGAGCGCGGCCACTATAGAATTGGATCACTTCCTATTGAACCTTTATGCCTGTGGGAATCCGTGGCAGGACCCAATACAGGATCAATTCAAGGCGAGCAGCAGACCCGGATAAATATCCAAAGCGTGAGGAGGCTTTGGAAAAACCATATTGCTTGAAGTTTTATGGCAAGAGGTGAGTGCATAAAACTTCATTAAAAGGGCACCAGAGAGTTACATTGGTAACGCGCTGAGATTGGCGCCGCATGTTTGTTTTTTATATATACCCTAGAGGGAATCACCTTACTTCATTGTAACCTTGTTATTTTCTGTTTAGGTGTTAATGATGGCTTTTGTTTAGCTTTTCTGTATATAAATCCCATTTCTTTTAGGCGGTTTCCAACAGTTCGGTCACAGACATTGACTCTAGTTTCCTCCCATTTGTTCCTTATTAGGGATGAGCAAGTACTGAAATATTCAGACTCGCTAGACTCGTAACGAGTAGGTCCCGAAACTCGGGTACTCGTTACGAGTCTAGCAAGTCCAAAGTAAGTCAATAGGGAAGCGAGTATTGCAAGTAATTCCTCTGCTGCTGGACCCTATAAAGAGGTCTGGCAGCAGAGGAAAAACCTGCAATTCCCCATTTCATTGTTTAAAAGCCAACGGTAAAAAGCCGCCGGCTTTTAAACAATGCTGACAGCTTCCCTGCCGCCTGACAGCAGGATCCTCTGCTTTCCCCACTGCCTCCACACCCTATCCTAACTTAGGACTGGGTGGGGAGGCTACGGGGGGAGCGTAGTATCCTGCTGCCAGGCAGCCGGGGAGCGCAGAACCGACCGCGGCCAGCAGGGAGCTGGCGCGGTCATGCATTAAGTTAAAACTGAATTCTCCCGGATTGCCCCGGTCCGGTGCAATCCAAGACCATAGAGCCCCATGTTATGGGGCGCTGGATTGCACCGGACTGGTATAATCCAGGAGAATCCGGTTTGAAAACCAGTTTGAAAACCAGATTCTCCTGGATTGTACCAGTCCGGTGCAATCCGGCGCCCCATAACATGGGGCTCTATGGTCCCGGATTGCTCCGGACCGGGGCAATCCGGTTTTTAATCAGGTTTTCAAACCGGTTTTCTATTTTTGACCTTCCCGCATGAATTTTCAAAGGAACAGCAGACTTAGGTCAGCTGTTCATTTGAAGTAGCAGTGCTGGCAGGGTTCATGTGAGTTCGTGCTTGCCTGCATGAACTCACATGAACTTTCCCATGGGTGCACAGCTCTGCTACATCTCTGGTGGAGGTTCTCTACCAGAGATGTAGCAGACCTAAAGAAGAACCCTGGATTGGACTACGTCGGACAAAAGAGGATTTTTTTAAAATAAAGATGAAGTCCCTAAGTGCGTTTTTGTTTTTTTTTTTCAAATACATTCTTGCTCTGCATAGACATGTGTGTCTATGTAGAGTGATGTAGCAGTGCTGAGATTGTGATTTCTCAGACTGCACTTGCTCTGCATAGACATATGTGTCTATGCAGAGCGATGTAGCAGTGCTGAGATTGCGCTTATGGACTAAGTCGGACGGAAGAGGATTTTTTTTTAAATAAAGTTGGAGTCACTAAATGTCTTTTTTGTTTTATTTCTAATAAAAAAAAAATTTTCTCTGTGTTGTGTTTTTTTTTTTTACATAATTAACTAGAAATTCATGGCGGTAATGTCTACTATTGGCGTGACCGCTATGAATTTTGGGCTTAGGGCCAGCTTTGGCATTGATGGCAAGTTTTTCTTGTTCAAAGTATTTTATTAATTTTGAATAACATAACAGATAACACAATACTCATGAGGGCATAAGCTTACCCTTTAAGATACAGTATACAAACATAATAAAAACAAGCATTGTAATAATCTAGATGTAAATTAGCAAAGAGTACAAAACAAGTATTGAAAAATATGTAAAAATCAAATAGAGATAAATTACCATAAAAAGGGTCAAGTTAATTGAGTCACACAAGAATCATGAAATTATAGCAAAAATAACGCTAAAATTAGAGAAGAAAAGGGGAAGAGGGGAAAGAGAGAAAAAGGGTATGAACAGAGGGGGTAAGGGAAGGAGATCTAGTTCTCCAAGCATTGAGGTTTTGTATAGCCAGATATGGAAATATGTGAAGGGATAGTTGAATGATTAATGGGAAAATAACAATTCCACAACCTCAATTTCCTCTCATATTTTCTGTAAAGTTTATTTCTCAAAGCAAACGAGAGTTCATAGGAGTTATGAGTAGCGATTTTTTTCAAGTAATACTTTAAACAGCGGTGGCTCGGGGTCTCTCCATTTTGTTGCTATAAGATTTTTTGCAGCTAATAAGATATGTGCAATAAGGGGTCTAAAGTCACTTGGGATAGAATTAATGCCAATTAGGAGAAGTGTAAGTTCTGGAGTTAAAATAATGTCACTATTAGTGATCTCATTGATTAATATTTGTATTTCACCCCAGTATAATTTAAGGGCTTCACAGTCCCAAAAGACATGGGAAATATTCCCTTCTTTGTGGCAATTCCGCCAGCACAAAGGAGAAAAATCCTCCTTGATCTGGTGAAGTCTGACAGGTGTATAATACCAACGAAGAAGAATCTTGTAGTGAGATTCAATAAGAGAAGAGCAGGATATGTAGGAATGTAAAGTTGTGAGAGTTTTACTTAGGCAGTCTGTGGGAATACAAGATTTTAATTCCCTTTCCCATGCTACTATATTGGTGGATGTAGTTAGTGCTACATCAGCATTGATTTCCTTGTATATATTATTAGTCTTCCAAAAGGTAAAGTTATTTGAGTGTTTGAACATTTGGGTGACATTTAGTGGGAGAAAGAAATTAATTTTGTGTTTGTTATAAAGATTGTTGATTTTGTCCCAAATTTTAACTTCCAGCTCCTTCAGGTTAAAGATTGAACTCAGTTCATCAAAAGGGATAAGTTTTTTTTCATTATTAATTATGTCCGAGATATAATTAATTCCAGCAGTTTTCCAAGAGTCAATTTTCAGGCCCGGAGAAAGGAATTCCATTATTTCTATGGGGATCCAGTTGGGAGTAGTAGTCGACAGAGGGTTATGGTTTTTTGCCAAAAGGCGCCTCCAGGATTGAATTGTTGCTTTGGGGTCATTCCATGTCAAGTGAACCAATGATTATTACCTCTATATTTTTAATTCTTTTGAGATTTTGTTATTTGATAATAGCATGTCAGACAACGCAAAATGTGAAGAGAAAATTTTTTTAAAAAATGTATTTTTTTTAAAAATGATTTTCAAAGTTCGGAAAAAGTGCGAATTTCGCTGTTGCCTGCCTTTACGTTTCTCCTCATAACTAAGGCTAGGAATAAGATAGAGAGACAAAATAAACACCATTCTACTCAGAACTATACAGGCATTCACCAGATATGTCACAAGAGGATCTTTGTTAATATTTTACCCATGTGATCGCAAGCGCAAAACTTTAAACGCATTTCCGAAAAATCGGCGCGCTTTAAATATTTCAAAAACTGCCCATGTGTCTGCTTTGCTCTTAGCCACATCTGTACCAAATTTCAAGTTGGGATCGCGATGGGATCATATTTTAAAATATTTTACTATTAATAGCGTCAATGGGTCATTCCATATCAAGTGATCTAAATATGAATATTTTTTTTTACCTGACGTCTTTAGATTTTTTTTATTTTTTTTCCTTTATGAAGTACTACTTTAGTTAATTACAAATTAAAAGTTTAGAATTTTTTTCTTCATCAGTTAATTTTTTACAGATTTTTAAAGTTTAAAAAAAGTGTGAATTTTGGCCTGGTATGACTTTACATTTTTTTATCTTGGGCTAGAAATAAGATAGAGAAACAAAATAAACACCATTCTACTCAGAACTGTCCAGGCTTTCACCAGATATGTCACAAGAGTATATTTGTTAATTTTAATTTTTTACCCATGCGAACGCAAACGCAACATTTTGAAACGCATTTCCGAAAAAAACGTTTTAATAAAAATTTTCCAAAACTGCCCATGTGTCTTTTATGCTCTTAGCCACATCTGTACCAAATTTCAAGTTGGGATCGTGATGGGATCATATTTTAAAATATTTAACTATTATAGTGTCAATTCAAAAATCTTGAATTCAGATCTGTTCAACCTGTGGTCTAAAAGCGTGGGGTCTATATTTATCAAATCCATTATTTTTAGATATTACTGTATTATTTTGATATGTTACAGCTTAGAAGCAGGAGAGGACATATAGGAAAAAGCTTTGTTAGGGCTCAACCTGAGAAAGCACAGGGATAGACAGTGAATGCAGAGCTGATGATAGGCCAGCAGCTCTGTCAATCATGTTAAGTGTCTATCCACTGCATTCAGGAAGTAAGACAGCTCGTTCAGACCTTTCATGTCCTGACATGTCTGGACATCTTCACTCCTGAACAAACAATAGTCTGTACAAAGGCAACAAGGCTGTGTACTAAAATATGGGTGAGTAAATATATTAATAGTTTAATGCTTTTATTATTAAGGGCCAATACACACAGTGCTATTCTTAGGAATCATCATTCAGAAAAACAGCCCCATTGATTTCTATGGGGTTCACCACATGCAGTGTTTTTGGAAACACTCAAGAGTGAGTAAATCACTGCTTGAACTACTTTTTAATCGCTGCAATAAACACAGCATTTATCATTAATATAAAAAAAGCTGCCATTTTTTTCACTAGCGATTAAAAAAACTAACGCATATGTGGTAAAAACTTGGTAGAAAAACAAGCTGCCAAAACTGCAGCGTGTATCTGCAGACAGAAAAAACTGTGCGCGCTAGCCCTAAAACTCACTTTATAGTAATACAGTTCTATCTCAAGTGTACTGTAAATCTTTATTTTTATTACCTATCTTCCTTACTTAATATTAACTGTATTTTTCCCACACAGCAATGGCTGCTACTTCTCAAGAAACAGCATTTTATCATAGACACTGTTGCAATCCTTTTGAAAAAATATGAATATGATTGGCGCTGGTGGCTGGCTACTGTACTCTCCAAAGATTGTGAAAATGAAGAAGTAGAATTGACTTTATTGCATCCTTCTGGTCCAGCGCCATCCTTTGTGTATCCAAGAAAGCCAGACATTTTAAAAGTGCACAAAAATCAGATATTAACTCAGGCGGAGCCTAACACCGTGACAGGCTGGACATACTCTTTGACACACAAGGAAATGGTGATTGCTAGTAAGCGTTTATGGACAAGATTACATTTCACCCACTAGAAGGGACAAATTGATAAAATGCCACTTTAAAAACATACTATTAATTGTTTGATTAGTTCATAATTTATAGAACGATGATTTAACTACTGTACTATTCTTATTAAACACTTCATAAATCACATGTTTAGTGATCGAATAGAAAACAAATTTATATGTATAAATAGGGGTTAACATTTTTGGTTCTTTTAATCTTGTTTAATCAAACTTGAGGATATGATCACCTTTCTTCTTTTGGTTTGTTCAATACATTCAAGTTGAAAATGCTGAGCGTTGTGTTCTGATGATTAAGATGTATTTATCCTGGCACTTATGGGATTTGTTTTTTGTGTTTCTTTTTTGTTGCATATAAATGTTTTATTCAATAAGTTGTGATAACTCATACAACCATAAAATAAAAAATATATAAATTTGACAGGTCCCAAGTTGAATCTCTGCACAAATATAACCAAGAACACAATCAGTCATTTTTTCACAATTGCCCGTCAATAGTTTGAATTTGATATAAAGAAACATAGTCTTGTAACATATCAAATGAAAGCTGTTACCGTTCTGAGTAAAATGATGCCTCTCCCACTTCATTATCTTATTTCTAGCCTGAGATAAAAAAAAATGTAAAGTCATACCAGGCCAAAATTCACCCTTTTTTTAAACTTTAAAAATCTGTAAAAAATTAACTGATGAAGAAAAAAATTCTAAACTTTTAATTTGTAATTAACTAAAGTTGTACTTCATAAAGAAAAAGAATAAAAAAAATCTAAAGACGTCAGGTAAAAAAAAATATTCATATTTAGATCACTTGATATAGAATGACCCATTGACGCTATTAATATTAAAATATTTTAAAATATGATCCCATCGCGATCCCAACTTGAATTTTGGTACAGATGTGGCTAAGAGCAAAGCAGACACATGGGCAGTTTTTGAAATATTTAAAGCGCGCCGATTTTTCGGAAATGCGTTTTAAAGTTTTGCGCTTGCGATCACATGGGTAAAATATTAACAAAGATCCTCTTGTGACATATCTGGTGAACGCCTGCACAGTTCTGAGTAGATTGGTGTTTATTTTGTTTCTCTATCTTATTTCTAGCTTAAGATATGATAGGAAATGTAAAGCCATACCAGGCCAAAATTCGCACTTTTTTAAAACTTTAAAAATCTGTAAAAAATTAACTGATAAAGAAAAAAATTCAAAACTTTTTTTTTGTAATTAACTAAAGTTGTTCTTCATATAGAAAAAATTTTTAAAAAATCTGAGGACGTCAGGGAAAAAAAATATTCATTTTTGGATCACTTGACATGGAATGACCCTTTGACTGTATGCTCTTTAGGAAGTCACTTAGATGAATCACATAAGTATGAGAGCAACAGAAGAGTAAGTCTATTTCTGGAAAATTTGGTTTCCTCCAAAGAAAGCCAACTAGGTCTAGAATCTTGGTTCCACCATGTCTGACTAAGTTTTATTACTGAAGCGTTATAATATGCCGACAAGTTGGGAATTGCCAGACCACCGTTTGATTTACTTTTCTCAAGTATAGTCCTCGCCACTCTAGGTTTTTTATGACCCCAGATAAAATTCATTAATTGGGTTTGTAGTTTTTTAAACCATGACTGTTTGGGGGTAAAGGTATGGAGCGGAAGACATAAAGTAACTTAGGGAGTACGAACATTTTGTATGCTTCAACTTTACCGATCCAGGATACGTCAATTTTGGAAATATGAAGAAGGTCCGCTTGGATAGTTTTAAAAATTTCAGAGAAGTTAATGTTTGCCATATTGGAAATTTGTTTAGTTACTTTAATGCCCAGGTAATCTAACTCTACTTTGTCCCAGGAAAGGTTGTGTTCGAACTTAAGAGCTTTTATTAGTTCTGAATCTAAGTTCATGTGGAGAACTTGGGTTTTAGTAAGATTGGTCTTATAGAGAGAAACCCTAGAAAACTCCTCGATTGTGGCTAGGAGATTGCGAAATGAATTAAGAGGATCTGTAAGAGTAAGGATTATGTCGTCGGCGAAGAGACTGATTTTATATTCTTTAAAATTTGTATGTATCCCTTTGATAAGTAGGTTCATACGGATCTTTTCAGCCAGCGGTTCAATGAAGAGGTCGAACAGGGAAGGAGACAGTGGACAGCCTTGTCTCGTGCCGTTAGATAAAGGGAATTCCTTAGAGAGGACATTATTAGTTAGAACTTTTGCAGTGGGGTAAGAATATAGTGCTTGGAGTATATTAAGTATACTGCCTCTAAAACCAAATTTTTTTAGGGTTTCAAAAAGAAAATTCCAATGGACTCTGTCAAATGCTTTCTCAGCATCGACAGAGACCATAATTGTTGGGATGGAGTTTTTTTCTATATAGGACATAAGGTTTAGGATTCTTCGGGTGGCGTCAGTTGTCCCTCTGTTCTGAATAAATCCCACCTGGTCGCTGTGTATTAGTTTCGGAATAACTTTCTGAATTCTTGTATTAATGGTTTTAGTGATAATTTTGAGGTCTGTATTTAAAAGTGAGATGGGCCTATAGTTAGAGACATTCTCTGAGTCTCCCTTGTTTTTAGATAAGACAGTAATGGTGGCTTGTAGCATTTCAGTTGGAAAGAATGCATTGTTAGAAGTTGTAAAATTTATTAATTTTGTAATGTAAGGAGATAAAATTTCTTGGAAAGCAGTATAATATTCGTTCTGAAATCCATCCGGGCCAGGAGATTTGCATTTCTTAAGAGAGTGGATTGTGTCTAAAACTTCTGATTCCGTGAAGGGGGAATTTAGGAATTCTATGTCTTGCTTAGAAAGAGACGGGAGTTCAATTGAGTCAAGGAATGACGAGATACTGGGAAGAATTGGAGAGGGCTCCGTAGGAGTTTCCTTGAGATTATAGAGAGATTTATAGAAATCAGCAAAAGTATTTGAAATTGCTTGTGGGAGTTTCTGAAGGATGTTATGTTTATTCTTGACTCGGGTAATGTTAGTTCTAGTCCTGCGGATTTTTATCATTCTCGCAAAGAGTTTAGAGGGTTTATTTGTACAGCTGTAATAATTTGATTTGCTTATCCGCGAGAGCTTGTCAAAATCAGAAATTAATAATGATTTGAGTGCTATCCTTAGGGCGAGTAGTTTCTGAAAAATTGTTTCATTAGGGGAGTTTGCAGCAATTACCTCCAGTTCTTTAATTTTTTTAACTATAGTTTCTGTGTCTTTTAAGAGGGATTTCTTAAGTGTTGAGTTAAACTTGATAAGAAGGCCTCTAATTACTGCATTTGTGGGCCATCCAAATAGCTGTGATAGGGGTCTCTTCCAGATCATTTTCTTTGAAGTAGAATTTCAACTCATTCCTAATCTCCGAGTTGAATTGAGGGTGGTTGAAGAGGAAAGAGTTGGCCCTCCATATTCCCTGATTTTTAGTGGGAAACCCACCCAACGTTTCGAAAATTACTGGGGAATGGTCAGACCAGGTTCTAGGGAGGATAGATACAGATTTAATACTACGAAGTGAATTTATGTTAGTGATAATTAGGTCAATACGGGCAAAAGTTTTATGTACATTACAGAAATCTGTGAATTCTACTGAGGATGAGTTAATACATCTAAAAGCGTCATACAACTCCTCCCTGTCAAAGAGGGGGTTGAGTTGGGTATTTATATTTCTGTGCTTGTTTGATGAGTCTAAGTTGATATTAGGAACGGCATTAAAATCACCAAAAAAGAAAAGGGTACCTCTTTGGGTTTCTCTCACCTTTTTAATTAATTTTTTAAGGAACGAAATTTGACCATTATTAGGAGCATAAAGGTTTACTAGAGTGTGGGTAACTTCATTCAACTTGCAAACAAGGATAATTAATCTACCTTCATCATCTGTTGTGACCTCTAACTCTTCAAATTTAACTGAGTCTTTAATAAGAATGGCTACACCTGATTTTTTCTTTTTGTTTGAAGAAAAGTAAGTATGGGGGAACTTAGAATTGATAAATTTAGGGGAATTTTCCGAAGAAAACCTAGTTTCCTGTAAACGGCCACATCTATATGATATTTCTTCAAGTCTTTCCAAATAAAGAATCTTTTTTGAGGAGAGTTTAGACCGTTTGTATTAATTGACATAAATTTAAGGGTCATGTTCTGGCTATGTAGCTAATCGTAATAGGAGAATGAGGGAGGTTGAGGTTTGAAAGGTTAAAGTTTAGAGAGGGATGGAGAGGGGATCAGAAAAAAAAAACTAAAATTACAAATTCAACTAGTAAATTATAAGTTTTAGAGATTTAAATCTAAAGAAATTTTTAATTTAAATGATGTTAACAAATATACCTATAAAGAGGAAGGGTTCAAGAGAACCGGTATTTAACTTCCTTTGGGCTAATGTTATGGCCAAGGTGCCTAGAGCTGACCGAGTTAGTTGACATCAAAGTAGGTGCTCATCCCGCTCCATCAAGATGTAGATCTTTGAGAGTCTTGAGACCAATATTAACGTCCTCAATGTTGAAGGTTTTGTGGTTGAAGGAGAAGATTACACTTGGAGTAGGACGGCCCCATCTGTACAGAATTTTTCTGGCTCTCAGAGTCTCTGTAATTGGTTTTAGAATTCTCCGTCTAGTCATGGTTTCCTTAGATACATCTGAGAAGACTTTTATCTTGTCAAAGGGCGGCAGTAAGGTTCTGTTTTTCCTCAAAAAAACATTGATCAGATCTTTAGTCTGGAAAAAGGAATATTTGGCGATTACATCCCTGGGAATATCGTCTGCCAAGTGCGAAGGTTTGGGAAGCCTGTGGGCTCTTTCAATTAAATATTCAATTTCGGTTTTTGAGGGAATAGTCTTTTTAGTTAGGTTTTTGACATAGTCGATTAGCTCGTAGTTTTTAACGCTCTCTGGTATGCCTCTAAATTTGAGGTTAAGTCTTCTGTCCCTGTCTTCTCTGTCAATGAGTTTGTCTTTCAGGACCTTAATTTCCTCTTTCATCTTGGTTTGTTCACTCTTAGTAGTTTTGTTGTCTAGTTTAAGGTCAGTCAGCAATTTTTCATTTTCTTCTACTCGAGAAACTATTGAGGACATTGACGACTTGACCTCATCAAATTGCTCCATCATTTCTTCTTTTAGTGAATGATTAAAGGCAGTAAAAAGTTTTAGGAAAAAATCTTTATTTAGAGGTTGTCCTGCGTCAAAATTTAGAAGTGGTTCCAAGTCGGGTAAGTTTTTCTTGAGCTTTTGTCTTGCTGGGCTCTGAAGGTGTGGTTCTTGGTCAACTTCTGGGTGGTCTGAGGGGGAGAAGCCAGAGCTAGATTTGGAGGGAGTCTCCATCTCCTTCCTTTTTGTGCTTGCAGAAGGAGTTTTATGGAACGACATATCTTCCATGGGGGAACTCCAATCCTTCAAGTTATGGTCAAAATTGATTTTATCTTTCCCTAACTTAGCGTAAGTGTTGATTTGTTTGGGGGTGGGGATTTTGCTCGTGGGAGAGATCTTAAGGGGATTCATTATCATTTCTGTAGTGCTGGAGCCTGTAGATAGTTTTGGCTTGGAAGGCATTTCGTCACTTAATAAATTATATCTAGGATTATTAGCTTTAGGGTTAGTGAGAATATATAGTGTACTTGAATCAATTAAGTTAAACTTATAAATATTAATGGAATGGAGGTTTGGGGGAGGAGAAGATTTAAGGAAGATCAAATCTAAGTAACAGTCTAGACTCAGATAGTATGTAAGTAGAGAAAAGAGAAGGAGAGTGCGAAAAGTTTGGGATAACCAGAGCATCATATAAGGTGACAGCAGTCAAATGCAAAACAATAGTAATTACATTAAATCCTTTTCAAATGAAGGAACTTTCATTGACAAGAAACTTTTTTAGTAGGTTAGAGTGATCGCAGTGCTATGTCCGTAGTCTACTGTATCAAGCAGGTAGTTAGGCTGATTTAGTAGATAGTTTAAACTAGAGGATTAGTGCGTGAGTCTTTCAGATTGTAACAAAGTAAAGCTAGTGTGACTCAGGTGTAATCCAATGAAATTATGCACGTAATGCTTCAATAAGTAAAAGTAAACTGAATTTATATATAGTTTCCACCGATGGGATGATAGTGGAGGATAAGGATAGGAAATTATAACAAATAGTATCAGACAATAGGTCTTACAGGGGATTGTAAGATCCTTATAATTATATAGCTCTGCTACTTAATAGGAATATATAAAAGCAAAAAAGGGTTTTTTGTTTGTTTTTTCTTTCTGTCTAAAGTAGTTAAGTTCAGTATCCCACAAGGGCCAATAAAATGGCTAACTGTAAGATTCGTTGGCTAATTACAATGTATAGTAGGTGTAGCTTAATCAGAGATGAAACTTTAGTAAGTAATAGCAATATAAAATATAATAGCAATAGCAATAGCAATCATAAAACCTGAGGCAGGTAGAGCTGTTGGTGGTAAAATGATAGAAGAAAATAGGACAAGATAGAGTTAGAATTAGCTAGAATAAAGTAAATTGAGATGAAGGTAAAAAAGGAAAGAAATAGAAAAAGAAAATGAGGAAAGGAAAAGGGAAGAGAATCAAATATAGATGATCTTCTGTCTTCTGTCTGCGCAGCTTGAGCTCGTCGGAGACTCACAAGCCCACTTGCTTGAAGATCTATTCTTTACTGAGTGTCTATTCTTTGGTGCTGCTCAGTTGCAGGATCCAGCACTGGTTGTCATGGTGACGTCAGCTAGTCTACTGAAGTAGTTGATGACAGAGTAAGATATCCCTCCGCCGCTGAGGCTGCTGTATAATGATAATGAGGGTCTTTCTACCTCCAGCAGTTAGTTTAAAAGACTGTTCTCCTCAGTAATAGGAGAGGGAAGATCTCTCTTTATGATCTCACTTGATCAGCTTCTCCTTCTGAGCTTTAGGAGCTGACAGGCTACAGAGTTAAGTGGAGATGCAGGTATCCCTCCGCCGACAAGGTTGTAAAATGGATGAGGGAGAAGGAACTATTGCCAGTGTTGAACAGCTGAATATAAGGCTGGCACTACCACTGGAGGTTGGAGGATGACCTTCCTCTCATTGGCTTTTTTTCCAGCGGGTCTCCCTGCCAGCAGCACTGTATGTAGAATGAGTGCTCCAGTTCTAGGGAGAGTAAAGGCTGTGACTGAGGGGGGGATCAGCTTCACCACATAAAGGGTGTATCAGTTCTTCGATGCTTCCAGCGGTGGGTAGAATAGGGTGAGAGATAAGGTGAGGAATGCCCCTACTTAGGGTTTCTCTTTGGGGTCTTAGGTTCTTCAGAGACTTCAGAGGCCTCTTACAGGGCAGAAAGGTAACAAGTTTTTCCTCAAAATGGCGCCCAGGATGAGCCTCTAGTCCTCTCATGAGTGTGAGGGAGCTGTGTGGAGCCTAGATCTCGGGTCAAATTGGACCAAAATGATCTTGGAAAGTTGAATAATGTGGTCCAGTAGTTTAGAGTGAGATATGAGCCTTCATAAAGGCTATAATCTCCGTCGCTTAATATTAGGCACAGGAGCTCCTGTAGTTGTGACTTACATGAAGCAGCAGGCCACGCCTCTCCCGATGGCAAGTTTTTCTAATGCTGTATCAGGACCCAATTCTGCATAAAATTCTTAAACAGGGTTTTAGATATACACCTAGATAAGGTAGAGACATCGCAAGTTTTATATCCCCCAGCCTGTTTTTGGGTGACCGCTCCAAAACTAAATCTACTTGGCTGCACTACACTGGCACATATAAGATATAAGTGCGGCCATGCAAGTATATTGAGAAGTTTAATTCTTTCACTAATAGGCAAACTGGGAAAATCTTTGGTATAAAGAGTTATATCAATTGCATGTCCACCCATGTAATTTATATGGCAAGTTGCACAAAATGTAGTCTGGATTATATAGGATGTACCAGTTGCCAGCTAAGAAAAAGAATCTCTGAGCACATTACGGGAGCCAATACTAATAGTGAGAGCAGCATAAGGCAATCGATATCAGGTTTGTCCAGACACTTCTATGAAAAACATGCTGGGTGCATGGACAGCCTAACAATAAAGAAGAAAGAAGTAGACATCTTACTTTGGCTGGAAGATGGTCTTTCTTCAGCAGATGTTACTCTTGTTTTCCCACGTCCCCATGGACACAAACTTTTTTTCCCTTTCCACCACACCTATTCCTTTTTCCACCAGGAGCAGGCCTTTTGCCACTCATTTTGTATGTGAACAAATTGGCAACTTTGCAGTTGTTGGCAAAAAATATTCTGATGGTAATCGAGCAGAGCTGAGTGGCCAAACAATGGTACTACACACAAAAAAATTATATTTGCTAGGTGCAGTTAAAAATTAGTAGAATGAACTACAATCAAGGTGTACTTAGATGCATTACACGTGACCTACAGTAATGTTTTTTTGTGGACAATGCTTTCAGGCAAAATCTGACAGGTTTGCTAGGTGCAGTAAAAAATTAGTAGAAGGAACTACACAGGCGGTGTAGCTTCTCTCACAAGTGGGCTACACCACTGTGGGACACTGCTAGTCTACTACTAGCCCAAACAAAGTGCCTGGACTAGCTGCAGCAAAAAAGAATGCCTAATTAAGACAGGTGTTGTAGCTTTCTTCACAGTAGTGCTACACTACCTGCCCTAATGGATTCAAAGAGCTATATTACTGTGGCCAGATGCTGTGAGAAAGACTTGCACAGCACTGGCACACACCTGACACACTCCTGCCTGGCAAAAACTAATAGAGACTACTCTATCCTAGCCCTAAAAAGGGCTGCAATTAAAACTAGTCCCTGCTTCTATGAAGTAGCCCTGAAAAGGGCTGATACAGGGGCGTAACTACCGGCATAGCAGACGTAGCGGTCGCTTTGGGGCCCGGCCCTTGTGGGGGGGCCCGGACCCAGTGCCGCTACGCTGCTATCCGGTCAGCAGCTACAGCCCCCCCCCCCCAGTAGGTATATACAGGCCCCCCACTCCTCTGCTGCACACGTCACCTGTAAAGGAATACATCATACTTACTTATCCCTGCCGGCTGCCGCTGCCGCCGCTCTGCACCGCGCTCCGTCTTCATCCGGCTTCTTCCTGGTTGTGACGTCATTGCCTGCGCCCGGCGGTCACAACCAGGAAGAAGCCAGATGAAGACGGAGCGCGGTGCAGAGCGGTGACAGCGGCAGCCGGCAGAGATAAGTAAGTATGATGTATTCCTTTACAGGTGACGTGTGCAGCAGAGGAGGAGTGGGGGGGGCCTGTATATACCTACTGGGGCCTGTATATACACACTGGGGGCCTGTATATACACACCACCTGGGGGCCTGTATATACCCACTGGGGGCCTGTATATACCCACTGGGGGCCTGTATATACCCACTGGGGGCCTGTATATACCCTCTGGGGGCCTGTATATACCCACTGGGGGCCTGTATATACCCACTGGGGCCCCTGGCTGTATATACCCACTGGGGCCCTGACTGTATATACCCACTGGGGGCCTGTATATACCCACTGGGGGCCTGTATATACCCACTGGGGCCCTGACTGTATATACCCACTGGGGCCCTGAGTGTATATACCCACTGGGGCCCTGACTGTATATACCCACTGGGGCCTGTATATACCACTGGGGAGGCTGCTGTATACCACTGTGGGGCTACTGTATATACTGCTGGGGCCTGTATATACCACTGGGGAGGCTGCTGTATACCACTGGGGCTACTGTATATACTGCTGGGGCCTGTATATACCACTGGGGAGGCTGCTGTATACCACTGGGGCTGCTGTATATACTGCTGGGTCCTGTATATACCACTGGGGAGGCTGCTTTTATACCACTGGGGCTACTGTATATACTGCTGGGGCCTGTATATACCACTGGGGAGGTTGCTGTATACCACTGGGGCTGCTGTATATACCACTGGGGAGGTTGCTGTATACCACTGGGGCTGCTGTATATACCACTGGGGAGGCTGCTGTATACCACTCGGGCTGCTGTATATACCACTGGGGAGGCTGCTGTATACCACTGGGGCTACTGTATATACTGCTGGGGTCTGTATATACCACTGGGGAGGCTGCTGTATACTACCACTGGGGAGGCCTGTATACCACACTGCTGGGGGCTGTATACCTATGCTGGGGTCCACGCTTGGCTAATACACGAGTCAATAGGTTTTCCCAGGTTTTGGGGGCAAAAGTAGGGGGGTCGGCTTATACACGAGTATATACGGTAAACTGGGTGGCGTCAGACTGTTAACACCGATTCGGTAAGGGGGTGTGTCTTGAAGGGGGCGTGTCATTGGGGGCATGTCTTGGAGGGGGCCCCGTTCAAAAGTTTGCTATGGGGCCCTGCCAGTTCTAGTTACGCCCCTGGGCTGATAGACTACTAGTCCCTAGTCCCTATTCCTAATCGCTACTCCTCTGGATCAGCCCTAAAAAGGACAGATATTAGGAAGATTCGCACCCTCCCTCCAGTCCCTACTCCCTAAACCTATCTATCCAACTTTGTGATTCAAATAATGTTTATTAAAGTTTTCAAGATAACAAGAAAATCAGATCAAATCATATAAAGATAGAAAATTATACAGTATATGGGGTTAAGACACATTTGAGTAACAAATAAAACAAGTTAGGAATACAAAAAAAAAACAAAAAAAAAAACTAAATTGTCTGAAGAGTATAAATATTAATAGCAGTCCCAAGATAATCATTTTATTAAACAGTACCATCTTTAGATTAAGTTATCATCTATTATATAATCGCGAATCGAAAATACGCCCCTCTCGGCGCAACTTCCGGCGTGGTCATGTGGATACGCGCGAAGCATTGGCCGCGAAGCGGCCATTGCGAGCCGTTGTAACTCCACTCGCAATGCCCGGCACCAATCCACACACCACCACCGCTCCCCAGCCCCGCACACCCACAACGCCGCACCAAGACCCCTCTCACTGCCCGTACACCGCCGCCATATGCCCGCACACCCCCGCCGCCATATGCCCGCACACCCCCTCCTCCATATGCCCGCACACCCCCCGCCGCCATATGCCCGCACACCCCCTCCTCCATATGCCCGCACACCCCCGCCGCCATATGCCCGCACACCCCCGCCGCCATATGCCCGCACCACCCCCCCCGCCATATGCCCGCACACCCCCTCCTCCATATGTCCGCACACCCCCCCCTCCATATGTCCGCACACCCCCTCCTCCATATGTCCGCACACCCCCTCCTCCATATCTCCCCCTCCATATGCCCGCACACCCCCTCCTCCATTATGTCCGCACACCCCCTCCTCCATATGTCCGCACACCCCCTCCTCCATATGTCCGCACACCCCCTCCTCCATAGTCCGCACACCCCCTCCTCCATATGTCCGCACACCCCCTCCTCCATATGTCCGCACACCCCCCATATGTCCGCACACCCCTCCTCCATTATGTCTGCACACCACTCGCAATGCCCGGCACCAATCCACACACCACCACCGCTCCCCAGCCCCGCACACCCACAACGCCGCACCAAGACCCCTCTCACTGCCCGTACACCGCCGCCATATGCCCGCACACCCCCGCCGCCATATGCCCGCACACCCCCGCCGCCATATGCCCGCACACCCCCGCCGCCATATGTCCGCACACCCCCCGCCGCCATATGTCCGCACACCCCCGCCGCCATATGCCCGCACACCCCCTCCTCCATATGCCCGCACACCCCCTCCTCCATATGCCCGCACACCCCCCTCCTCCATATGCCCGCACACCCGCTCCTCCATATGCCCGCACACCCCCTCCAGCCCCGCACACCCACAACGCCGCACCAAGACCCCTCTCACTGCCCGTACACCGCCGCCATATGCCCGCACACCCCCGCCGCCATATGCCCGCACACCCCCGCCGCCATATGCCCGCACACCCCCGCCGCCATATGCCCGCACACCCCCGCCGCCATATGGCCTCACACCCCCTCCTCCATATGTCCCCACACCCCCTCCTCCATATGCCCGCACACCCCCTCCTCCATATCTCCCCCTCCATATGTCCGCACCCCTCCCATACCGCACCCCCCTCCTCCATATGCCCGCACACCCCTCCTCATATGCCCCACACCCCTCCTCCATATGCCCGCACACCCCCTCGCCTCCATATGCCGCACACCCCCTCCTCCATATGTCCGCACACCCCCTCCTCCATATGCCCGCACACCCCTCCTCCATATGCCCGCACACCCCCTCCTCCATATCTCCCCCTCCATATGTCCGCACACCCCCTCTTCCATATGTCCGCACACCCCCTCCTCCATATGCCTGCACACCCCCTCCTCCATATGCCCGCACACCCCATCCTCCATATGCCCGCACACCCCCTCCTCCATATGCCCGCACACCCCCTCCTCTATCTCCCCATATGTCCACACCCCTCCTCCATATGTCCGCACACCCCCTCCTCCATATGTCCGCACACCCCCCCTCCATATGTCCGCACACCCCCCCTCCATATGTCCGCACACCCCCCCCTCCATATGTCTGCACACCCCCCCCCTCCATATGTCTGCACACCCCCCCCTCCCCGACGCCGTAGATCACTTACCTGTCTTCATGACATCTGCTTCCTCAGGTCCACGTCCACTCCTCCCTCTGGCCCAGGCATCCTCTTCCTTCAGCCCGGCTAACGACTCTTCCATCCGGCGCTCTTCTCTCTTCCTCCACCGAGCTCCGGGTTACATAGCGGATAATCCTGGACGCTGATTGGTCGTTTTTTCCCATAGAGAAACATGGCCATGTTTCTCTATGGGAAGACGCGACCAATCAGCGTCCACGATTATCCGCCATGTAACTCAATGAGGGCTTGGAGCGGACCTTAATGGAAACGGTCTTTACAAACAGTCTCCATTCAGGTCCGCTCAAAGGCCTCATAGAGATACATGGCGGATAATCCTGGACGCTGATTGGTCGCGTCTTCCCTTAGAGAAACATGGCCATGTTTCTCTATGGGAAGAAGCGACCAATCAGCGTCCAGCATCATCCACTATGTAACTCTATGAGCCCTTTGAGCGGACCTGAAGGAGAACTGTGTCTGCTCACTTAAAATAACAAATAATAAATAAATTTAATAATAATTAAAATAATAAAAAAAAATAATAATAATAATAATAATAATAAAATAAAAAATAATAATAAAAAAAAATATTATGCTAATAATAATGCTATTACTGCTAATAATAATGCTATTAATGCTAATAATTATCCTATTAATGCTAATAATAATGCTATTAATGTTATTAATGCTAATAATTATTCTATTAATGCTAATAATTATGCTATTAATGGTAATAATAATGCTAATAATGCAAATAATATTGCTATTAATGCTATTATTAATGCTATTAATGCTAATAATTATGCTATTAATGCTAATTATGGTATTAATGCAAATAATATTGCTATTAATGCTAATAATTATGCTATTAATGCTATTATTAATGCTATTAATGCTAATAATTATGCTATTAATGGTAATATAATGCTATTAATGCAAATAATATTGCTATTAATGCTATTATTAATGCTATTAATGCTAATAATAATGCTATTACTGATAATAATAATGCTATTAATGCTAATAATTATGCTATTAATGCTAATAATAATGCTATTAATGGTAATAATTATGCTATTAATGGTAATAATAATGCTATTAATGCAAATAATATTGCTATTAATGCTATTATTAATGCTATTAATGGTAATAATAATGCTATTAATGCAAATAATATTGCTATTAATGCTATTATTAATGCTATTAATGCTAATAATTATGCTATTAATGCTAATATTTATGCTATTAATGGTAATAATAATGCTATTAATGCAAATAATATTGCTATTAATGCTATTATTAATGCTATTAATGCTAATAATTATGCTATTAATGCTATTATTAATGCTATTAATGCTAATAATTATGCTATTAATGCTAATATTTATGCTATTAATGGTAATAATAATGCTATTAATGCAAATAATATTGCTATTAATTCTATTATTAATGCTATTAATGCTAATAATTATGCTATTAATGCTAATAATTATGCTATTAATGGTAATAATAATGCTATTAATGCAAATAATGTTGCTATTAATGCTATTATTAATGCTATTATTGCTAATAATTATGCTATTAATGCTAATAATTATGCTATTAATGGTAATAATATTGCTATTAATGCTATTATTAATGCTATTAATGCTAATAATTATGCTATTAATGCTAATAATTATGCTATTAATGGTAATAATAATGCTATTAATGCAAATAATATTGCTATTAATGCTAATAATTATGCTATTAATGGTAATAATTATGCTATTAAATGCTAATATTTATGCTATTAATGGTAATAATTATGCTATTAATGCTAATTATGGTATTAATGCAAATAATATTGCTATTAATGCTAATAATTATGCTATTAATGCTAATATTTATGCTATTAATGCTAATAATTATGCTATTAATGGTAATAATAATGCTATTAATGCAAATAATATTACTATTAATGCTATTATTAATGCTATTAATGCTAATAATTATGCTACTAATGGTAATAATAATGCTATTAATGCAAATAATGTTGCTATTAATGCTATTATTAATGCCGAGGAGCGGCGCGGATCAGAAGTCCGGAATGGTAAGAGAAGCGGGTGGGGGCCCTTGCAAGGGGGGCGAGTGCCAGCATTTGGGGGCTGCTGGGGACCCCCAGGGGCCCGCTGGGGACCCCCAGGGGGCTGCTGGGTACCCCCTGGGGGCTGCTGGGGACCCCCAGGGGGCTGCTGTGTACCCCCAGGGGGCTGCTGGGTACCCCCTGGGGGCTGCTGGGTACCCCCAGGGGGCTGCTGGGTACCTCCTGGGGGCTGCTATATGTACCCCTGGGGGCCTGCTGTATACCACTGGGGCTGCTGTATACTACCACTGGGGCTGCTGTATACTACCACTGGGGCTGCTATATACTACACATGGGGCTGCTGTATACTACCACTGGGGCTGCTGTATACTACCACTGGGGCTGCTGTATACTACCACTGAGGCTGCTGTATACTACCACTGGGGCTGCTGTATACTACCACTGGGGCTGCTGTATACTACCACTGGGGCTGCTTATACTACCACTGGGGCTGCTCTATACTACCACTGGGGCTGCTATATACTACCACTGGGGAGGCCTGTATACCACTGGGGGGGGCCTGCATACCACACTGCTGGGGGCTGTATACCTGTGCTGGGGTCCACCCTCGGCTTATACACGAGTCAATAGGTTTTTCCAGATTTTTGGGGCAAAAGTAGGGGGGTCGGCTTATACACGGGTCGGCTTATACACGAGTATATACGGTAAACTATATCGTCTTCCGATATTGCTGGAAGGTCAACGGAGTCCAGAAAAGATTTAATTGTATCACTTGTATATTGTCTTTGAGATTATAAAGATCTGTATAAAATTCCTCAAATAATCTCGATATATCCCTAGGAGTCTTAAATATTTTGTTGGTTTTGTCTTTAATTTGGAGAATTTTAGTCTTAGATCTTTCCAATTTAATTCTTTTTGCAAGGAATTTAGAGGGTTTGTTCATTTGATGATAAAAGTTTGACTTAGAATGTAAAATGAATTTTTCATACTCATTAGTGACAATAGACCTAAGTTCCACCCTAAGGGCCAAAATGTTTTTCTGAGTTTCAGATGAAGGCATAAGGGCTTGAGAACGTTCTAGATCTTTAATTTGATTAATAATATCGTCTGTTTTTTTTAAATTTTTGGCTATGAATTCTCGCATTTAATTGTATTAACGACCCTCTAATCACAGCCTTATGGGCTTGCCACAAAGAAGAAATAGACATACCATCAACATCATTTTCTTTGAAATAATTTTCCAAATCTAATTTAATTTTAAGACTATGTTCTGGGTGATTTAGCAGAAAAGTATTAGCTCTCCAAGGTTTGTTTGGAAAATGGTTACTTAAGACTTGAAATGTAACTGGAGAATGGTCTGTCCAAACCCTAGGGTGAATAACAACTTGTTTAATTTTATGAAGAGTAAAGATATCTGATAGGACCAAATCTATTCTAGAAAAAGATCCGTGAGAGTTAGAATAGAACGAATACTCAATCGAGGAGGTGTTAAGACACCTAAAGGCATCATAAAGTTCCTGAGTATTAATCCAAGAATCCAGGGTAACATTAACAGATCTCCCCTTATTTGATGAATCCAATAAAGGATTAGGAATAGCATTAAAATCACCGAATATTAAAAGTGAGCCCTTCTGGTGATCCCTTATTAATGAAATGAGTATATTCCGAAAACTGATCTGGCCTTTATTTGGGGCATAAACTGTAACTAAAGTGAAAAGGACATTATTAAGTTTACAAATAACTAATAAATATCGGCCATCAGGGTCAGCTATAACTTTCAATTCCTCATAAATGACTGAATTTTTAATAATCAAAGCCACACCTGCTTTCTTTTTCTCTTTATTGGATGACAATAACACTGTTGGGAATAATTTATGGGTAAATTTAGGCATTTTCTCTAGTGCAAATTGTGTTTCTTGTACTCCAATAACATCAGCATGGTGTCTCTGTATGTCCCTCCACAAAACATATCGCTTTTGAGGTGAATTTAAACCTATTGACATTGGTAGATAAAAAATGTATTGTCATCCTGGATATTAGTCGCTTTTAACCAGACTATAAGAACCCAAGACCTCCAAGTAAGCCACTCCCATCACGCCACAAGTGAATGCAAAAAATAAAAGAATCATGTCAGCATATAAAGGCAACTCTTATTTAATAAAAATTATAAACTTTATAAACAATTACCTAAATAACAATAGAAAAAAAAAACCTTAACAGGAGAGACTATATAAAAATCCTCCCTCAAAGGCTAACGATCTTGGCCCTAATTAGAGCTCCATGTGTATTGCAAACCAAGAAAATGTTTTCCCGAAACTAAAATCACCCCCTCAAACCTCTTTCTCAATGTGAGTCGTTGGAATACTTAATTCTTTGAAAATCTTCAAACCATCTTCTAAATCAGAAACCGTAAAGGTCTTCTGCTTAAATTTGAAAAGTATATTATTAGTAGGATGAACCCAACGATAAGAAATGTCAGATCTTCTAAGAGCATAAGTTAGGGGCCTAAAATCTCCTCCTTTTCAGCGTTTCCTTAGATAAATCAATAAATACTTTTAAATCTCTGTATGGAGATGGAAGTGAACCATTTTCTCTAATCAACTCCATAAGTCTTTCCTTAGTTCTATAAAACGAAAATCTAGCAATGACATCTCTGGGTTTCTCTTCAGATATAAATGAAGGTTTAAGTAATCTGTGGACCCTCTCTAAAGAGTACTCCACTTCTGGTAAGGAAGGTAAGGTTTTCTTCACTATTGTTTGATCATGGGACATAAGATCTATACTATTAATTGTTTCAGATATTCCACGAAATTTTAAGTTACTTCTATCTCTATCCTCTCTGTCAATCCATTTGTTACGCTAAAATTTGACCTCCTCTTTGTCCTGTTCAAGTTGCATGGCTCTAGTGTTTTCTATAAGGGTTTCCACCTCCCTTTCCATTCTCTCTGATCGTGAAGCAATATGTGCCATAGATGTTTTAATATCCTCCAAATCAGCTTTAAGGGTACCTTTACACGCGGCAACATTTCTAGGTATTCCACAGGTAACTTACTGGCTGCAGTGAAATCATGGAGACATTATTCCATTTGTACACAGCAGCAAGATAGAACAATGTCTCCATGATTTCACTGCAGCCAGTAAGTTACCTGTGGAATACCTAGAAATGTTGCCGCGTCTAAAGATACCATTGAGAATCTATTATAAGTTTTAAATAAATTGTGAAAAAATTGTTTATCTAAAGGCTGCCCTGTTGTATAATCAAATGAAAATTCCTGATCTGAGGAATCTCCTCTCGCCCTCCGTTTCGCAGGACTAGATGATACGGGTGAATCCTCCTCCGAACCTGAATCCTCCTGTAAGTCATTATTAAGATGAGATTTACCTTTACTCAAATCCCCCATCTCTTCTTTTAGACAGACTAGGACCAGACTCTTTAATGACTGATGTTGATGTTAGATTAACCTGAGTCGATGGAGTTTGATCCATCCGATCATCCAATTCTGAATCAGTCAGTGTATGTTTAACATTAGAACTGTTTTTAGATTTTGGTGGCATTGTGTAAGAGAAAATACAATAATAATATTCAATGTAAAGAGGTCTTCTCTACAGAAACTATATATGTAAAGTATAGTATAATATAATAAGAGTCAGCCTTGACCCCAATGTGAGTCTAATACCGTTTCCAAGTATTCAGATAAGTAGAAGTTACTATGCTCACACTTATATCTAAACAGTATTATTTTAAGAATTAAATGAATAATGTCTGTGTCCAAAAATCACTGTAACAGTTCCATAGACATTACTAATTGACTGACAGAAAAGAAGAGAGAGGAAAGGAAAGAAGAAAAAATAAGAAAAATACAAACAGTTAAAAAAAAGAAGAAAAAGTATAAGAAGAAACGGATCCAGATCCAGAGTCTGCGTAGCTGGAGATCATAGGAAGCCCTGCGGCTTCACTTGCTTGAATAATCTGTTATACACCACCTCTCAGCACGATGAGGAATCCAGAAGTAATATAGCAATACTTGTCCAATTGGAAATCCAGACTGCAGCATTGATCTCCTAGGAGACTAAACAGCAGAAATCCCAGGTGCTTAAATGTGGTGCAGATCTAATAACACATGTGAGCTGTATAGAACAACTTCTTCACAGATGGGATAAAGGCTGCATACTCCGCCACGGTAGCTTGAGAGCGCTGCAGGTCTAACCACCTGATTTTCCTTTGAAAGCGTCGTTCACAGCACCGCAGCAGCCGCCGCTCGAGTAGAGATAGGCAACAGCTGTTAATGACAGCTGGCACTACTTCAGGGCAGGAGATCACTCCGCCAGAACTTCAGATAGTGATGATTAAATAGTTCCTCTCCTGGTTATAGGCAGTAAAGCACAATTAAATAAGGGTGTTAAAAAAAAAAGAAAAAAAAATTCCTATACACCCGGAAAGAGTATTAGAGAGTCATGACAGGAATGTGTAATACACATAGGACCTGTTCTGTCAGTCAGAGAGATATAACTCTGAATCAGAGAAATAAGCTAAAAATAATCTCTGTCACATCTGGGAAGAACCTAGAAATCAAATTAAACAATGGACACCAGAATAAAATTCAGTCCAATGACACAAATGGTTGTGACAGGAACAATGGTTATTCAGAAGGTCTGACCTTTCAGTCAGGGAGAAATAATCCAGAGGAAAGTCAGAGTCACCTGACAATTAACAATTGAATAGTAGTCCCAAATAAAGTTATTATGGAATAAAGTGTAAATATAAGTCACCTCCAACAGTAGAAGGAAAGAGGAACCAATGAAATGTCTCCTCAGGGTTTAAACATGGATCCCAGGCTCAGCATTGGATCTAAGCGAATTCTGAAGCGATTTTACCTCTGAAAAGATCAAAACGCATCCCATGTGTTCTTGAAGTTGGTATAGACGCTTTTTGGGAAAATAGCCTTAAAAAAAGCTAATTTCCCAGTCGCTTTATAATAAGGCACAGGAGCTCCAAAATTCCTGTCACCTCACATCAGGAAGCAGGCCACGCCCCCTCTATCTAACTTTGTATTACTAGATGACTGAGAGAACACAATTTAGAGTCTGCACTGTTTAGCGCGCGCACACATCAGCAGCGGTGCCGTCTAACACCCTGCAGCAACTATCAGCAAAATGGTGGCGATTGTTAAAATAGCCGAGTCTTATAGGGCTAGGATATGTGACCGACACAGCCAATGATGACCTTGGTTGTGTGAAAAAAATGCACTTTGCAGTGTGGGACTGTGATTGGCTAGCAGCCTGAACCGCCTCACTGTACATGCGTTAGGAGAAAAAAAAAAAAAAAAAAGAGCGACCTTATTGCTGCAGCTCTGATACAACCCCCCCCCCCCCTGCACAATATACACACAAACTGAATATTAACATTCATTTGCAGTATTAGGGCTAGGTTTTGGGTTAGGAAGATTAAGCTTTTGGTGATCGAAGCGTTATCGAACATATACTAGAACTGCCGAATTTCAAACAAATCGTTCTAATTCGGCGAATGACTCGAACACCGCCAAAAACAGCTCAAATGTGAGATTGGCGAGCAATTCGAATCGAACACTGCTCATCTCTACCTAAGATGTCTCGAAAGCTCGCCTTGTAAAATCACTTATTTTATTTTTTTTTTGCCATTAAAAGGTATCACAACTCTTGTTTCTCCCACTGAGAGCAATCAACAAAAAAATAGGGATAAACCGTGGTTATTGGGGTAATCTAATTTAAAATACTTCTGTAATGGATCATTCGGCATCAACGTACACCAGTCAGGAAGGGTTTAGGATTGTATAAAATGTTGAATTTGCAGGTATTGAAAAAAACTAGATCTGTGCATTTGAAATCTGTGGGACAGGTCTGCAAATGACAATAGAACACTGCCCTCATAGAGACAATCCAAAGATACCATTCCCACTGACTCGCCCTAGGGCCGTGTGGTACCCAGTTCTGGGCATAGGTTTACTGGGGATGTCACGGGGCCTGTTGGTCGGACCCGTGGCCCTGGTGGTCGCTGAAAAAGGGGAAAAGAGTCTATAAAAATAAAATAAAGGATGATTCGTGACACCACCTACGGTATCCAGTAATGATACTGACGCTGCTTGCAGACCTCCGGGGTGATGATGAGGCAGCTTTGTTGGTAATGCTCCCCGTAGGTAAAGTGGGGTCCCCGGGGCAGTAATAGATGAATAGGGATTTGCACAGGGAGGCGGCTCGTCAGGTGGAGATGCTGACATGCAGTCTGTGTTAAGGGCAGAATCAGGGGCCGTAATAACAGACACACTGTCTTACCATGTCAGAGTGACAGGGCGGATACGCCCTTACTTACGTAGCGCTCCCTAATATACAAATTAGGGACACTGATTAGAATATAGTTTTATGGTAAAACAATAATATAACAATTTATTAAGATTACATCAGGATAATGCTCAAGTATGGAATGGCAGATATAATAATACCCTGTTCCAATAATTCATTTCATGTAAATCATACAATTACGGTGAATCATAGTATATGGAGAAATAAGTATCAAAACAATACCGAGTATTGTAACATCACTTCTCCACCGGAGGGACCACAGTGTCAGTGAGAAAAAAATACTCTGGTCCTGTCATCACAGAAACCGTGCATCCACGATACCTTCTGGAATGTCCCTACCTCGCTGAACTGGGCCCCCATTTTTATACACAGCTCCCACATCCTCCCCTAACACATCTTGTACAATATGTTTAAGCCAGATCATCAGTATCTTGCAACTGCACAGTAGGCTGTTTGACAACGGCCCAGTGCTTACTGACAACAACCACCTTAGGTCTGTTTTCACAGACTCAAGGTTTGTTTGACACTATCATGTCTTCTGACAACAGCATAATGCTTCAAAGTTGTCTATGACTGATTACAACAACCTTAGGAATGTTATAGTATAAACTTTCAAGGTTCTCCAATATGTTGCTTGTCACAAAGTTAAATCTTCATGATCATAGCATAGCGCTCTAAGATGGTAGCATATGGGTATCATGACCTCCATAATCACCTATTCTGAAAACTGGATACCTATCGTAACCTAGTCTCACACACATACTTGTCTCATTGGTATCACACACACACGCTGGAAGCTGTTTCCGTACCTTTTACTGGTAGTGATGGTTCAAGGTAACATCCATGGTACTGTCCAGGTGGGTGGGTGGCAGTTCAGGATTTCCACACCTGATGAGTTGTGAGGCCTCCTTGTTCTCTGTGTGTGTGCTTAAGTCTTGGCCTGCCTGAAACCTGTCCCTGATCTCTCCTGTGTCCCTCACTTCTATATCAAGCTGTGAGAACCTTCTGTGGGGCACTGCTTCTCCTCTGCAGTCCCTGGCTCTGTGAATTGCTGTGCTACAAGTGTCTACAAGGAGACTGAAGTCTCCCTGATCCTCCGGTGTTTTCTGCTGGGCTAATTGGACCCTTGCAGACTCGGACTCTGGTGTCCGGGTTGCTTTGGTTGCTTTCCAGGGGTGAACCAGTATGGTTCCTCTGCCCCCACTGTCTCTGGTACGCATTGCCTCCAACCCTCACTCTTGGGTACCTTACACTGGCTAGGCTTCCCTCTGGTACGGGCCTAGCACGGCCCTGTTCACCAGGTGTCTGCCTCAGTACTGCTCCGTACTGAACTGCCTAACTCCTCCCCCAGGCCTAAATGTATAGGGAACCTTGCCTTAAGTCAGCATAGTAGAGCTCCCCCTTCAGGTCTGGGGTGGGAGGTGTTGCATGTGTAAGTTTACTTGATGTGGAAATCCATCCCTGCACCAGGTGTTTCTGTGGCAACTGAACCGTAGGGGTGCCACACCACCATAACCCATCTCCCAAGGGATAGCCCAGCATTGTGTGCTTCAAAAGTTGTGATGTTAATATATCTATATAAAGAGCAAATGAGATCCCTATCTAACCTATTCCAGTACCAGAGAAGAGACAACAGATTGCAAAGGAAACAATTGCTTTAAAGGTTTTCAAAAGATTAATTTCCAGTAGACTTCTGGTAGACTCTTGAGGAGCATAGTTCATTTTCATTTGAACCCACCCATGATTAGTATTATTGGCCCACCAATCCTTTGCAGCTTCCAGTATCCCTATACCTCTTGGAGGGAGACTCTTTCTCCCAGGATCTGGCGCCTGAATGAGTATTAGCTGTCTGTCAGGAGTAATGTCAGCCATTTAAATTCTAAATTGGAAGAATTTTCCAAAATTAATGACAACATCTCTACTTCTGATGATGTACTGTGGTTGGCCCACAAGGCTTTCATGAGAGGCAACCTAATTAAAATGTTACCTATTGAAAAAAGGAGGAAAGGGGAGGTCTTGAACCTTACAACCCAATTCAATCATTTGGAGCTGGTCAACAAAAAGCATTCAGACCCCCAACTAACTGCTTCAATTACAAAACTTAGAGAAAAACGTAGATCACTATTCTTACTAGACTATGAGAAGGCCCTAAGGCTGGCTTCACATTTGCGTTCCCATCCGCAGCATTCTGTGGAGGGGAACCGCCATGTGAGCGCAGCCACCGCAAGTGCCTATGTTTATAATGGGGTTGCACGGTACTGCGCTTGACTGCGCTGATCGTGTGCTCCCATTCATTTGCCAGTGATTTGTACGCAATGCGCATGCGTACAAATCACACTCTCTCGTCCGCACCAGGAACGCGACATGTCGCGTTCCTGTTGTGGACGACGATTTATGATTTGTACGCAAGCATGCGCATGTGTACAAATCACACATGCAAATGAATGGGAGCACACGATCATCCGCAGTCAAGCGCAGCACCGTGCGTCCCCATTATAAACATAGGCACTTGCGGTGGCTGCGCTCACATGGCGGTTCCCCTCCACAGAACGCTGCGGAGGAGAACGCAAATGTGAAGGCACCCTTAAGAAGTCCAAAAAACAATTCTACTCCATGAGTGATAAGACTGCGAGGTTGTTAATTAGAAAGGTCAGAACAAAAGATTAAAAGTAAGCTCACTTACATTTGTAAACCAGATGGATCTAAAACTTATCATCCTACTTAAATTGTGGCGGAACTACAGTTCTCATCAGACGGCCAGACCACATGTCTGATGGTGGTTGTATCATTCTAAACACTGTGCAAAGACTTCAGTAAAAGGTAAAGCAAAGAGACTGACTGTGTGCCTTCTTTCTCTCTGGCTCTCATCATTACTACTACCATTCTCATCATCACCATCCACTGGGACCTAGCCCTAGTTGGGAAGGGTTTAACATCTATACTGCCACTCGATCTTTTCTCCCAGGAATCTCCTGACATACCAGGCAAATCTGGTTGGCTATCCCAACAGGTGTTACAAACTCTATTTATATACTAGCTGTAGTACCCGGCTACGCCCGGGTTAATAAATAACTGATGTTGGCTATAACAAAATAGAATTTGAATATGTCATATTAATGACCTGTAAGAAAATAGAAGCTGAGCTGTGATTGATTGCTATAGGCAGCCTAATAAATCTCCAGCCAACAGTAAACCCTCCCCCTGGCCGGGCAGTATATGTTACCTCACACATACACATAATAGATAGCTCATGTGACTGACATCTGCCTTAATTCCCTATATGGCACATGTGTTGCACATTGGCTGTTTTTAATCAGATGTTTATGTTTGGAAAATAAAGATAGCACACATATGAGGCGAGTTGTGTGAGGTGATTTGTGCACATCTGTGTCTGTCTGTGTGGTGTGTGTGTCCCTGGGGTGTGTGTATGTCTGTGTCCCTGTGGGGTGAGTGCATGTGTCCCTATAGGGTGTGTATGTGTGTCTGTCCCTGTGGGGGGGGTCTGTGTGGTGTGTGTCTGTTGTGTGTCTCTCTTTGTGGTGTGTTTGTGTGTGTCCCTGTGGAGTGAGTGCATGTGTCCCTATAGGGTGTATATGTGTGTGTGTCCCTGTGGGGGGGGGTCTGTGTGTATCTGTGTTGTGTGTGTCTCTTTGTGGTGTCTGTGTGTCCCTGTGGGGTGAGTGCATGTGTCCCTATAGGGTGTGTTTGTGTGTGTCCCTGTGGAGTGAGTGCATGTGTCCCTATAGGGTGTGTATGTGTGTGTCCCTGTGGGGGGGTCTGTGTGTGGTGTGTATGTCTCTTTGTGTTGTGTGTGTGTGTGTGTCCCTGTGGGGTGAGTGCATGTGTCCCTATAGGGTGGCTATGTGTGTGTGTCCCTGTGGGGGGGGTGTCTGTGTGGGGTGTGTGTGTCTCTGTGTTGTGTGTGTCTCTTTGTGGTGTGTGTGTGTGTCCCTGTGGGGTGAGTGCATGTGTCCCTATATGGTGTGTATGTGTGTGTCCCTGTGGGGGGGTCTGTGTGTGGTGTGTATGTCTCTTTGTGGTGTGTGTGTGTGTCCCTGTGGGGTGAGTGCATGTGTCCCTATAGGGTGGCTATGTGTGTGTGTCCCTGTGGGGGGGTCTGTGTGGTGTCGGTGTCTGTGTTGTGTGTGTCTCTTTGTGGTGTATGTTTCCCTGTGGGGTGAGTGCATGTGTCGCTATAGGGTGTGTGTGTGTCCCTGTGGGGGTGCGGGGGTGTCTCTGTGTTGTGTGTGTGTCTTTATGGTGTGTGTGTGTTTGTTCGGGTGCGTGGTGAGTATCCAATGTTGGGGCTGAACCTTAGCGACTATACACTTGCTCTTACTCTCTGTGTGCAGGTGGTGTATACATGTCCCCATGCATGGTAAATATCTCATGTTGAGGCCCCACCTTAGTGACTATATGCTGGTATATGCTGTTAGTCTTTGGCGCTATCATTAAGCCCCTCTCATTCACAACTGTCAACTGGTAACTGTCACTTTTTCCCCATTATGTAGATAGGGGCAAAATTGTTTGGTGAATTGGAATGCGCGGGGTTAAAATTTCGCCTCACAACATAGCCTATGACGCTCCCGGGGTCCAGACGTGTGACTGTGCAAAATTTTGTGGCTGTAGTTGCGACGGTGTAGATGCCAATCCCGGATATACATACATACATACATACACACACACACACATACATACACACATTCAGCTTTATATATTAGATTATTTTTAATTCTCCATATTTACTCTCCTTTTTTATGTGAGCTGGGATCACAGCACTGGATATTGCCACTGTAATCCTGACTACTGGCCCAGCTGCTGAGTACCCCAGTCCTTTGTGCTCCACATTTTTGGTGTCACAAACAGGGAAAGAAGTACTGGAAATTGGGTCCTGTGTGCCTCAGAGACTGTTAATACTAATTGTGCTTTTGAACTGTAAAAATGGTGACTGCTGTTGTGGCGGAAGACATGTGCTGCAGCTAATTACATGCAAGACTCTCCCAGCATGGGAATATGTAAGAAAAAAAATGTTTTTCACCATTAGATGAATTCCTTTGGCTTTGGTTGTGGACTCCAGGATGCTGCTCGGACTAGGTGGCTGTGGCAATCAAACAAAAAGGGATCCAGCAACTGACGTCCAAATCAGGTTTTTAGATATACATTAAAACTTCATGTTTATTCAGTATTCCATCAAAATGATACTGTTAAAATTCAGGGGATTTACAATTTTAACATCATGATTTTAAAGGAATACTGATTAAACATGAAGTTTTAATACATATCGAAAACCTATTACTTTAACTTATATTGACTACAACACTGGTTATATAGTATTCAATGTTGTTAAACCATTGCCCCAGACTAGTTGAATCTCAGTGTAACATCGCGGCCCTAAGTGTTACATTTAACCTTAAAATACATAACAAATCCCACAGTCTGACCACTGTTACTTGTAACACATTGGGGTCACATCGCCAATAAACCGCCATCCTCTTAACAACATTGCCCTTAAGACTATACTATGATAAAGTATGTGGTGTATCATCACACTGTCATGTGACCCGATGTGATCACACGACTTCTATAACTTAGCTATCAAACCAAAAACATGGCCGCCGCCATAAGTCTCACACTTCATCTGAGCATGTGCAGTGATGTCACATCCTGTCCTGAGACCAGCAATCGTCCTTTCCTGTCACATGGGCAGAACAGATCAAAAAAGAGCGATACACATCACTCCTTGTCACTCCTCCTTGCTACAACTGAGTGTGAACACACTCCACCGCCGTGCCACCACCGTGAGTGAGCCATGATGACCCGGTCAATTAAGTTAAGTACATTTTTCTCCGCTCATTGACACAAGCTAATGTTTATGCAACTTACCTCCACAGCCACATAGAGCGACCGCTCTGACCCTAACTAACCTAAAGGCATAAGTGACCATTACCTTGTACAGGACAGCCCTCAGTTTAGAACTACTATGGGTAAATGCATATAACTTTATCATTATACCATTTTCACCAATGGGGATTGAACTAGATCTTTCTAGAAGGTTCTATGACACCACAGGGGTTTTAAAAACACACTATGGCTATTAGGCACTTATATTTAGCAAACTCTTACCATGCATGATAAGTAAGTATTCCACCCTATTCCTCCATCATCATTAATTCCTTCTCCCCTTCTAATCTAAATATACAAATCCCTCTATCCAGGCATACCCGCTGTTCCTATACTGACCATAAGGACCACATCCTTAATGAACCACAACATAGCTCAAGGGTAGGCATGTTCTCTTGTTATTTTATGCTTCAATATCTTCTCCACACATGACTATTGACTTTGAATAATGATGCAACCATCTGTGCCCTCCTATCTCACTCTCAGTACTTGTATAGTCATACTCTCATATTTACCATAGTCTTGGCATTTCTCCTATGAGCATCACCGTCAGACATGGATATACTAAACTTTACATGTATTTTATGCTGTAAATATAATGTAAGTATGTAATCTATGTAACAACAGCACCTGATTGTATATATCTCCGTTTTCTTCAGCGACTTATGTGATCAAGGAGAAAGGGAAGGCTGTTTGCAATAATGGTGCAAACCTGGTGGCCCTACATCAGGCAAACATATAGACATGCTTTGCATAGCTCACATCCTTAACCTGGTTGTCCATCAATTTCTATGTCGTTATGCCAGCCTGAATGAGCTACTGCACAAGTCATGATCTCTGTGTGCTCACTTCCACCGTCTAGAAATATGAGAGACAAAAGAGCGCATAGGGTCTTATCTTGTGGCAGAGGTGGGGCAATTGCCCAATAAAATTTACTCACCTGGTCAGGTTGTGGGCCCCCACAACCAGTATTAACGCTTATGCAGCTGCCGCTGACACGTGCAACAACTGGAAAAAACAGGATGAAGTGCTAGTGATCCGTGCTGCTGAAAGGAAGGACCAGGACCCAAAGAAGTCTGGTGCAATGGTGTTTCTTTATTCTCACTCATTTCGGAGCAACCTCTGCTCCTCCCTCAAGGATAATCCCCAAAGAAGGAGCAGAGGTTGCTCTGAAACGCATTGGAATAAAGAAACACCATTGCACTTGACTTCTTGAGTACTGGTTCTTTCTTTCAGCAGCGCGGATCAACAGCACTTTTTCCTGTTTTTTCCACTTCCACAGTCGGCTCATCGACTAGCATTGCTACAGAGGTCTTTTGGACAACTGGTTATGTGGCGCCCCGCAAAGAGTGCGTCACAAGAGGGTATTGCAGCCATAAATGCAGCCGCAATATTCTCTGACACAGCAGTGATCTGGTTAACTTAGAAATCCAACCCTGCATGCATCACCTAGAACAGAGGGCCAATCCTAGGTCCTGGTGGGCGGAGTGCTACTGAAGTGTGTAGGAGAACAGACCCTTAGTCATAGAGAGAAGGGCTCTAGAACTTGACCTGAGCAGTCTAGAACTTGGAGAGGAGCGGGGGCTCCGCACCCCGTGCAGCCCCCGGGCCGTCACTGGTCGGGTGTCAGCACCTGAGGCCTCAACAACCGGGATCGGGCATCATTACCACGGGTTCCCAAAAGACTCCCGTGCCCACAAACCACAGCCGGTTCACTGGTACCTAAGCTGGCAGCAGTTCACCTCTGCTACACGAACCAGAAGCGTGGAGGAGCAGCTTCACAGGAGCACCCCACCACCAGCCAACTTCCAGTCGTCTAACCAGCGGTGTACCCACCGAGGGATCCAAGGCTCCCCAAAACATCCACAACGTATATCTTGGATAGGGCATTGAAGCAGCCTCCCCGTACCCGACCTGGTATTCCTGGGCGACACTGGCAACCACTTAGTTAGAATGGAGGAACACTGCGGATTTCTAAGGGACACCATCACTGCTGAGTCCACCCGGTCCACTACCTGTTAACTGTATACCATGTACTACCTGCTGGTTACAGTAAAGACCCGTTGCAGAGACTTTCTGTGTCCGTGCTTCCTTATGAACTGTCCATCCGCACTACAAGGTAACCGCAGCTGCCGCACAACATCTTGAGCAGCTCCAGCCTCCGGGGATCACCGCTCAGCCTGTGGGGAGCGTTCCATCTTGCTGCTGTCCATCCCCCGGAGGTTCCGCAGCGTCGGTAGCCCTTACCGAAACTACTCATAGGTGGCGTCACGAATAAATTAAAAACCCCTTTTAATCTGTTCCCGCAAGACGTCTTCAACTTTGATCTGCACTCAACCGGGCCCCACTACCGGCAGGCGCGGTCCACCCGTGACAAGGAGGAAGGAAGCATTGCCTGTCTAAACCGGAGTCAGCCAGCCACGGTGAGTCAGAAAATGGCGTCACGAACAGGATACGAGCAGGCCCGTTATCCAACGGGTATCATGTGCTTTAAAATGACTTTATTGTCTAAAATTTGGACTTTGTTCGTCCTAAAAAGAACTCTCCCGCCTTTTCACCGTTTGGGCCAAGATGGCGCCCAAGATGGCGTTCCCGCCACAAGAATCTGCCACGTGCAAGCCCAGGAGTGAGTCAACCCCCCCCTCATCGTGGGAGGGCTAAAGACAAAAGGCGCCAAACTCTTTGTCCGCCCTGATTGCTCGAATCAACCATGGGGTGATAAAGAAATTATTTCCCTTTCTGTTGTTCGATGTTGACGGGAAAGATCAGATAAAAAAAAGTTTGATTTCTACGCCACCACCAATACAACAAGGACCTGGGCTTCATGGATGCATGAGACACGAGTGCCTTCTTGCTGCACTATATGCAACATGATGCCAGTATTGTTAGGATTTGAATTAACAATGACTACTGGGTTGCCACACTCTTCAATATGTGGTACTGGAGAGGACCTAGAGCTCAATATCCATTTAATCAGGGGGGATGGGGTTCTACCCTTTTGAAATTAGGGCTTCACAAAATGGTGGGAGTGGCCTGAATTCGCCAGGCAAGCCTTGGAGGTTTTGTCATGTCCGGCAGCCAGCGTTCTCTCAGAATGTGTCTTCAGCGCGATTGGTGGGTTCCAGACGGATAAGCACATCTGGCTGTCCCCTGAAATTGTGGACTGCCTAACTTTCATCAAGATGAACAGGTCATGGATCACCAAGGACTTTTTCACCCCATTGTGAGACTGGGCAATGTAGGCGATGTACTTTTCTTCAAATGCAAGGCCAGGCCCTTCTCCTGTCCCTGTGCCATGCTACAGGCTACACCACTCTACAATTTTTATTTTGGGTTAATTGATGCCACTTTGGTGCTCTCTGGCCCTCATTTTTTTTGAAATATTGAAACTCTTCTTGGGATCTCTATCTTATCTGTTTCCTGAATTTAGCAGGGCTCTGTGAGCATGATACCTACACGTGTCACTCATCCCCCTGTTACTAATGAATGTTCAACCTTCAAATGCTAGGCCAGGCCGTGTGCATACAATTTTTAGTCTGGGTCAATTGATGTCACTTTTGGTGGTATCTAGTTTTTGGAAATGTGGAAACTCAACTTGGAGTGTCTTTGTTGTGTGTTTTGTGAATTTAGCAGGACTCTCTTAGCACCATGCTTATACATATATATTGTATGTGACTGACCCACCTGACTAATTCGTCCGGTAATACTCAGCGAAAGTGATACTTGTGGCCATTTGGGGCGGTGGAGTATAACACTTATTAGAGCAGTTGTCCAATAGGCTTACACATGTCTCTCATCCACTTGTTACTGATAAATGTTTAACCTTGAAATGCAAGTCCAGGCCCTGTTCCAGACCCTGTGCCATGCATGCAGGCTAAGCCATTATACAATTTGTATTCTGGGTCAATTGATATCTGGCCCTAATTTTTTGAAATGTGGAGATAGTTATGGTACCTTTACACGCCGCCACAGAAAGGTAGAATCCGCCAGGCATCGGACACAATTGTGCCTGTTGCCTTGAAAAGACCGCGAAGTGGCGGTGTGTAATTCAGGATTTTCCTTCCTGTGTCTTGCAGTTGCTTCAGATACCTGTGTCTGAGCCATGCTCAAAAACAGGGAGGCGTGTAATCGGGGCACAGGAAGGTATTTGTGTGCCCTAGTGAATTCCCTGGGGCGTGCCACAGTGTCATGGATACCACGCCCCATCAGCGATCATTGGTGGAGGCTACTGTGTAACCATTGGCTGTCCCTGCACAGGGCGCCATATTTAACGAGCTGACCAGTCACACTACACATTTGCAATAGCATCATATATTAGCCAGCCTTCCTGCGCAGGCTGGCCAATCATGATGCTATTGCATTGTCCAATCATCGTACGAGCGTCACGTAATACACAACTCTGTCACGCCTATGTACTTACGGCACGTAAGATGTACGCCCATATTCCCTTGTGGTAGCGGCGTGTAAATCAGGGAAGGTACTCCACAGAAGGTAACCCTCGGCACCCATCGGCACTTCCGGGGAACGCAAATACCTTCTGTGGAGCACTTTGTGGCGGCGTGTATATGCGGCATCGGCAACCGTTAGCAACAGGTAAAAACGCGCGTGTGCACGTCGGATGCCTACCTGTTGCTACCCTCTGTGGCGGCGTGTAAAGGTACCATTATTGGCGTGTCTTTGATGTGTGTTTGGAGAATTTAGCAGGGTTCTCTGAGCACTATGCCTACAACAGTCACTCATCTCCCTGTTCATGATCAATGTTGAAACTTGAAATACTGGACCAGACTTTGTCGCTTGGATCCATAATTCAAAATGATAAAAATGTTAACTCTGTGCAATAGATGAATTTTTCTAGTGTCTGTCCCTAATTTTAACTGTTTTAACAGCCACTTTGCAGGTATTTTCTAGATTTTGCCTCCCATTGATTTGAATGGGATTCGAAAGTTCTGCAAACTGTTTGTTGAACCCAAAGTTCAAATGGTTTGCTCATCTCTACTCTCTGAGCTTGCTCCATAGCCAAGCTTTACGTCTGGGAACAGGTGTATGAAAGGGTGCATCATCGGATGTTTTGATGAAACACTCATCTACTCACATTACCTCTGAAGCCTGTGATCAGATGCACTGGTTAAGTAATTGGGTGGAAAAATAAATCTTTGAGATTGCAATGTACTTGATCCACAGATGTAATGGAAAGTAAGTATACCACTGTATGTTATTTTGAAAAGTTCCATTCCTCAAAATTATCATCAAGTGTCAGACAACCCCTTTAAACAGAAATCCTAGATCTGAAGAAGTTAATGTATTTACTTTGTAAATCTATAAAATAACAACTATAGAATTTAGACATTAGGATGAATATTTTATGTGTCTGGCTATCAAAGGAAATAGCTCATTAATCCATGTGCGTTCAGTGTCTATGCACCAAACAAGACATACATTTGCAACTTGCAATGAGCAGTGTAAGATATCAGCAGTAGCATGGATGAGGACAGTGAAGAGTTATAAATCATGTAAGAAGGCAGGAGGCGTTAATGGTATGTGTGCACGAGAGAATACTGGTGCAGATTTTTGTCTCCAAAAATCTGCACCTTCTGATAAAATACGCACTAAAAAAGGTGTCATGCGAACCATGCATTTTTTAGCGTGGGGAAGTTGCAAATTTTTGTCCAGCGTATGTGATTTCATTTTAGTGACTCCTCAGAAACAGGGCTGTCCTATGTTTTAGTGTGTTGTCATTAAAATTTATTGGAACCATGTATATAATATACTAGATGGTGGCCCGATTCTAATGCATCGGGTATTCTAGAATATGTAAGTAGTTTATTTATGAAGATTTAGTAATGCAATGAATACACAGGATTGTCGGGTAAAAATATATACATTATCATTTAAATCCCGTGCCAATATCGCTGATTGGTCGTGGCCAGCCCTTTAAGACGTGGTTGGAGAGCGCCCGTTTAAGACGTGGTTGGAGAGCGCCCGTTTAAGACGTGGTTGGGGAGCGCCCCTTTAAGACGTGGTTGGGGAGCTCCCCTTTAAGACGTGGCGACAAATCAGCGACGCGGGATTTCCGTTACAGAGACAGAATTAGACAATTATATAGCAGATAAGGACTTGCTGAGGGGCTGTATGATTGTTTTAAAAACCCTACTTTATTATAAACACGGTTTGAAATCCGTCGGCTTTTGCAGTCAGAGCGGAGACTTCTCTGCCTCTTCTATGCAATTTGCGTAGGCGCGCAAGCTATGCCTATTCTGAGAGTTCTCTATGCGCTGAATTTTCCATAGTGGTATAGAAGCGCAATCTAAACCGCTTCTGATAGTTCACCGTGTAGACATTTTTAGACTAGATCTTTCACATTAACTGTAGGGAAGGAATCTGGGCACTAGAGGGCTTTTGGTGTTTTTCCTTGGCTTGTATGTGCTGCCAGCAATATGGTGTTGCACAGGTCTGCACAAGGTCCAGTCACAAAAATGTCCAAAAATTTAGAAGAAACAGACGGCGCTCACCATTAGATGAAGGTTCTTTTAATCCAAGTGCTCAGTTAGGAGGTGCGGGTTACAAACAGTATGTGGCGGGGAGGGAAGTGCGGGGAGGACGACGGGCGCACGTTTCGCCTGGGTAGGCTTCCACGGGTCCAATGGAACGGAGCACTTGGATTAAAAGAACCTTTTTTTTTTTTTTTTTAAACCAGTAGTTTTTATTGAAGTTTTCAAAATTAACAGATAGTAGGCAACATTCAATGAAGAATAAGTAAAACATAAATCAAAAGGGGAGGGAACCTAAGAATAGAAAGGGAGGGGATACAGAGGGGGGGATGTGGGAGAGGCAAAGATCTTCCAAAGTACATATACAATAAGCAAAATAAGAAAAAAAATTTTTTATCATACATTAAGCATTCCGTATAGAAAAATATCAAGAAACCATAGTAGTCTCAGGACTTGTAGTTCCCCGCGTACTAGAGGGTGTAGAGAGCCTTGAACCTTGGGGGTCACTCTGGGATAATAACCGTATTAAAGGAGGAGGTCATCCATGGATCCCACCATTTAAGCACCTTAGTCCTGCGGGGGAGGTCATGGGCTAGGGTTATCTCATGTGTCAGGTGGTTGTTAAGGCGGGCTACCACTGACGATATGGTGGGGTGAGAAGCCGACTTCCATAGCGCGGCTACGGTTTGACGGGCGGCAATTAAAGTGTTTGTGATAATGGGCCTCAACGGACAAGGGATGGAGTGCAGGTCTACACCAAAGAGGGCCATTTGTGGAGTTAGAGACATAGGGAGGCCTGTCAAGGTTGTCAGTAGGGAGTCGAGGGATGTCCAGAAGGACTGGACCACTGGGCATTCCCACCAAATATGAGCATTTGTGCCGGGAGACCCGCAGGATCTCCAACAAAGAGGAGAAGCGGAATTGCCTGGGCCTCCAAATCTCGCCACTCGGACGGGGGAGAGATACCAGTTTAGTGCCAGTTTTTTAGATTGCTCCAGGTGGTTTATGCACCGAGTATACCTAGCGGCATGACCCGAAGCCTCCTGCCAGTCTTCCAGAGACGCCGTGAAGTTGAGGTTAGTCTCCCAGCGGAGCATATATGGTAGTTTAGATGTAGCACGGCTGGTGTTCAGGGCTTTGTGTACAATGGACACTCCGCTTTGGGAATGTCCTATTTGCGTAAAAAATGATTGAAGCGTTAAGTCTATTAAAAGAGGATCCCACTCCGGTAGAGCACATGTAGAGAGGAAGTGGTGGACTCGTAGATAGGTAAAGAAGGTGGAGCTCGTGACAGCAAATTTTTGAGTGAGGTGAGAGAACGGGACAATCTTGCCCCCATTCTGCATATCTGATATAAAGGTTATACCCGCCTCCCTCCATTTTGCAAGAGACACGTTGGTCATACAAAGTTCTATTGCCTTAGTTGAGATATATTTAGTTAGAAATGGGAAGTGGGTTTTCGCCAATTTATGCCATATCGATAGAACAGTTTGCATAGATTTCAACGGGGAATTAGGTGGAGAGGGGCACAGATATGACATCTCTAAGAGGAGCCTCGGGGATTTATGAGGTGAATGGGCAGATTCTATTTGGAGCCATTGTGCGGGAGGACCTTCAGCCCACCAAATTTTGGCGATGTCTAGGTTGATTGCTCGATAATAAGTCAAAATGTCTGGCATTCCCAAGCCTCCCAGCGATACTGGCAGTATGAGAGTTGAGAGAGCCACTCGATGAGGCTTATTGTTCCAGACAAACCTCCCCAGGAGAGATTGAAAGAGGTTCAAGTAGCGTCTGGTGATTAGAAAGGGAATACATCTAAACACGTATATAAGTCTGGGAAGCAACATCATTTTGGTCAGGTTTATCCGAGCAATCCAGGACAGTTGGGATCTAGAGTAGTCAGCACAGAGAGACTTCAAGGTGGTCAGTAAGGCTTCGCAATTGACTCTGAGAAGGGTAGCTATGGGGGCAATTTGTATTCCCAAATAGAGAAATCCCCAGGGGGCCCAGAGGAAGGGAAATTGGGAACGCAGCTCAGTCTGTGTGGAGAAAGTTAAGTTCACTGGTAGTAAGGAAGATTTAGTGAGATTTAGTTTGTAGTAGGAGATGTTAGAAAACTCAGTAAGCACAGAGAGGACAGCTGGGATAGAGATGGCGGGGTTTCGTGCAGGAGAGGAGTACGTCATCCGCATATAGGGTGATTTTATGTTCTGTTTGTCCGACTAAAACCCCTGAGATATCTGAGTTAGCGCGAATTGCGGCTGCCAGCGGTTCCATCACAAGAGCGAATATTAGAGGAGAGAGGGGGCAGCCCTGTCTCGTCCCGTTGGTGATGTTGAATGAGGTGGAGGTAAAACCCCCAGCTTTCACATAGGCACATGGGGAGTAGTATAAGGCTAATATCCCGGAACGGATATCACCATGGAAACCAAATGTGTCCAAGACGGCTGCCAGGTACCCCCAGTGAACTCTGTCGAAAGCTTTTTCTGCATCAAGGGACAAGAGCACACTGGGAGTCCCTCTCTGCTCCAGAATCTCCAAGAGATTGATCACCCTCCGAGTCGCATCTCTCGCCTGTCTATCAGGAATGAATCCCACCTGATCTAAGGCGATCAGGGAGGTAATGACGGTCTTAAGACGGTCCGCCAGCAGCTTCGCGTAAATTTTAATATCACAATTGAGTAATGACACTGGGCGATAGTTACCCGGGAGAGACGGGGTCTTACCTGGCTTAGGAATGGTTGAGATAGCTGCCAGCAAACCCTCCGGTCTAACTCGCCCCTCTCGCTGCCAGAACCTAAACAATTCAAGGAGATGGGGTGCCAGCAAGGGGGCAAAGGATGAATAATATCTGTAAGAAAAACCATCCGGGCCTGGTGCCGAGTTTTTCTTGGAGGAACGAATCACTCCAAGAATTTCCTCAAGGGAAATTGGGTTGTTTAAAAAAGTCAACTGCTCAGCAGTCAGGGCCGGAAGGCGAAGATTTGAGAGAAAGGAGGAGATAGCATCCTGGGAGGGTTGGGGTGTAGAGGCCGACTCACAGAGATTATATAAGCCGCCATAGTAGCTCCTAAATTGTTCGGCAATTAGTATAGGGTTACGGATTTGGGTGCCGGAGTTGGACGTTAAGGAAGCAATTTTAGAGCGTATCTCCAATTTCTTAACTCTTCGTGCTAGCAAGGCTCCGGCCCTGTCACCCATACCGTAATATGTGGATTTGGTCTTTTTTAATTGATGCTCCACTCGGGATAGTAAAAGGTTTCGGAGACGATTACGTGTGTGTGAGAGAGCTGTCAGAGTGACGGGATCCGCCTTATTTAGGTATGTTTTCTCCAGAGATTTTACTTCCGCTAACAGGAGGTTTAAATTAGCATTCAATAATTTCTTAGAGTGGGATGCCATTTTTATGCAGTGCCCACGAATGACCGCTTTATGGGCGAGCCATAAACCCTCCGGAGCTATATCTGGCATGGCGTTCAATTGGAAATATTCCTCTATTGAAGAGGCTAAAAGTTCCAAATTTTTCGGGGATGTCAGAAGATAGTCGTTAAGTTTCCAAGGGGTTTTAGGGGAGGTGTGGGAGGAGTCATATAATGTGAGGGAGATCGGAGCGTGGTCTGTCCAGGTAATTACTTCGATGTCCGCTTTTAGGCACAAGGGTAGGAGCGAGTCGTTGACCAGGATATAATCTATTCAACTAAATGATTTATGTCTGGGAGAGAAGAAGGTGAAGTCCCGCTCGTTGTCATGTAAGTATCGCCAAATGTCATGTAGGCCAGCGGCGGACACCAGGGGAGCCAGGTCTGTCCTAAACGCAGTAGGACAGAGCAGTCCAGTTTCTTAAACAAAGGGGTGTTTAGGTCTCCCGCAACTACTTGGTGGCCTACCATCGAGGGGGCAGTTTCTTTTAGCAGCTTCTTTAAAAATTTATATTGGCCTCTGTTGGGAGCGTATACCACCAACAGAGAAAACATTGCTCCATCTAGCTTAGCTTTAAGCAAGAGGAATCTGCCTTCTGGGTCAGTTAGAGTGCTGATCAGTTCAAACGTCAGGGAGGCGCCAATCAGGACTGCCACACCCGCCTTTTTCTCCGGGTTGTTAGAGAAAAATTGGTGAGGATAAAAGGGGGAGGCTAGTCGTCGATTGTCTGCCTCCTGGAGATGTGTCTCCTGAAGGAACACTATGTCCGCTCGGGCTTTTCTAAGTTGGGAGCGCAGGAGCGACCTCTTTTGTGGGGAGTTAAGTCCATTAACATTAAGTGCTAAAATCGTAGTAGGCATAATCAGTTATAGAGATATGCAGGTAAAAGCTCAATATACAAGGTAGTAGTAATGTAGCCTCAATCTGTGACATCCCCGGGAAGGGTTGTTGGTGGAAGGATGGGGACAGCAAGGCCCTCAAGCAACTATCCCTCCCTGGGGCCCAATATGGTCAGGGCAGGGGGCTTCGAGGGACAAACTGGGGAGATGGGGAATGAAAAGTAAGGAGTAAATCAAACAAACAGAGCCAAACATACAATGTCAACAAACTGATCACCCAAGTAAAGGTAAAAACAGGTGACCGCAGCGTCAAAAAAAAGACACTGAGAAGTAGAAAAAATAAAGTCGTTATTCCGAGCGAAAAAAGTCGCTCAACGGGGCAGCACATGTCCATCAGTCGCAGGACTCTTAGGAAACAGAAACAGAGAAGAGAATACTAAGGAATGAAGAAAAAGTGTAGTAAGAGGTAAGGGAGAAGGACGCTTCTCCGTAGAGGGCGGCCCAGAGAGGGGGAGAGCTGGAGAGGAGGGTAAGTAGGCAGAAGGAATTAAGAGAAAGGTGAGATATAGAGAAGATAGAAAGAAGCAAAGAGTTGTACGACCTGGAGGTGCTGTTCAGGAGCCAGGAAGGCGAACCCCAGGAGAGGGGAACTTGAAGATACAAAAAGATCTTAAGTCCAGATGGGCCTCAGATAAGTTCAAGCTTTGTCCCATTCCGGATCAATCCTCCTACGACGGGAACGCGACTTCGAGCGACGAGTCTTGTGGATCAGGCGAGTCGGTCGGCCCCAGCGATATGGTATATCTTTATCGCGAAGAATGGAGGTATAGGGTCGGAACGCTCGTCGCAGAGCTAGAGTCCCGGGAGATAAGTCTGAGAAAACCTCCAAATTAGAAAAGCGATCAGAAAGCGTCGGCGATCGTCTCAGGGCTCGTAGAAAATCTTCTTTTGTTTCGTAGAAGTGTATCCTGGCAATCACATCACGCGGGAGTTCAGGAGAACGCCCGTGGGTTTGGATAGCCTATGTATCCGATCAATCTTTATGTCACGGGGGTCTGATTCCGGTAGGACCTCTTGTAGAAAGTCGCGCAACAATCCACGTAGATCTGCGTCCATAATCGTTTCAGCGACGCCTCTCAGTCGGACGTTGTTTTGGCGATTACGATCCTCCATATCACAATTTTTCGCCTGAACCGCTGCCATTGTGTCTTGCAGATGTTCATGTTCGTCCCATAGGTCGTTATGAGAGTTCACCAGCTCCGTCATTTTACTTTCTAGGTGATCCGTCCTGGAGCCCAGTTCGGTCACCTCCCCACGCAGGTCTGCCACCATCTCCTTTATGTCGTCTTGGAGGGAGGACCGCAGCTCCGACAGAAGGTCGGTCATAAGCTCCTTCATGAGACCATAAGTGACCGGAAAGTCCGGGGTGAGGGCCGTTGTGTTGGTCTCCCGCGCTTGATGTTCTCGGCGGGAAGCCCGGGCTGCTCTGGGGGAGGGAGGCGCCATCTTGGCAAGTTGAGAGAGATCAGGACGGCCTGGGGCAAAGTAGTCTGAGAGCCGTTTAGTGAGAGCGGGATTCAGGGATTTCACTTTACCCATCGGATCAGGGAAGGCTCCGGAGAGTTTAGGAAGCTCTTTCGGGTCAGTCCCGCTGGATTTTGATGCTGTATAGCCGCTTTAATCTCCTGGGGTCCGGGAGCTCCTGGATCAGGCGGCCTTCTCCATGCAGTGCTAGGCCACGCCCCCGGATTAAAAGAACCTTCATCTAATGGTGAGTGCTGTCTGTTTCTTCTAAATTTTTGGATCTTTCACATTAACACACTATAACATAGTGCACAAGCCCTGTTTCTGAGGTGGGGGTCTATAGCAAGATACAGATGGAGAATAGGTGTATTTAGTCCGGGAAAACCCGCAACAAGTCTTGACTTGCTGCAGAGTTTCCCATACTAAAATACACAGCATATCTGCTGCAGAAAAAAAAAAAAGCATCATTGGGACAGGGCTTCTAAGATCCCATAAACTTTGCTTATAAATCACACTGCTACATATTTAGAGCAGATCTGCTCGATAGAAGTGAGTCAGGCCAGCAGGGAAGGGGCTACTCGGATACCGGGACGTTAGCTTCGGTGGGGATCACAGCTGGTTGGGTCCTGGTTCCGAGCCCTGGGCACTCAATGGCAGATGGGGGATGATGATGATGGTTGGGGAACTTGGGGATAGGGAATCTGTGCCTGTGGTACCTGGTAATGTGGTTACCAGCGCTGCAGCCGGCCGCTGAGGTGATGGTGAAGCAGCTTTGGTAGTACAGCTCCCCACAGATGGAGCTTTACCTCTGGGCAGCGGGGTTGATGTGGGGAGTCGTAGTCCCCAGCTTCTATGATGCTGTGTAGGCCCTCCGGGCGACAAATAATTGATGCCAGAGACCAGATTAGCTCAAACAGTTCTTTACTGGTACCAGATGATACAGATGATGTACATGGTACAGTCGGGCTCACAGGGGTTTGTAGCTACAGATTTTGGAGGCTTTTCCAGAATCTGTCAGAGGTGTCTCTACAATAACTTTCTTGGTCTGTGTTTTGCTTTTGTTCTCTTGTCAACCACACTAAAGAGCCCAATCGCCGGTCCCCAAGTCTGTTACTAAACAGTACTTTTGACCCTTCTCCGGTCCAGACGGGAGCGATGAGAAGACAATCCTTCACGTCACCAGTATTTAGTCCCTTTCCCTTGTTAGTGTCTTGGACCCACTTTGGGACAGAGGTGGAATTTAGTCTTGTGGTGCCATGGCTCCTACTTTAGGCCCACAAGCTGCTGGTCTGCGATTTGGGATAAACAGTTAACTAACCGCTTCGGTTCCGGTTTACCGGTGTTGACCTGGGCACTCCAGCCGGCTCCAACCAGTCCTGGAGTGTCCCCCTTCTTTGTCTGGGTCACCTCTCTCCTTAGAGATGCCCCCCTGTCACGACCGCAGAGTCCGTCCGCTCTCCTCTCCTGTCACCGTCTGACTGACTACTGTCTGTAACTGTCACTCACGTCTTCACGCTCCACCCCCTGGGACCTACTGAATACCAGTCTCCTGTGCTAAGGTGTTCTATGAGCATGTTTTGGGTGCAGACTCTGTATTTTCCTCCTCATCCACGTCTACGGAGGCATTACACTTTCTGTTTGGTGCGCAGTATCTCCCTATGGCGTCCGCCAGAGGAGAAGCGCCACAAACACCAATTATGCTGCTACTAAATACGCATTGATCGCATATACCTTTAAACTTTCATAAAGGAAAATACAGATTCTCTGACAAGGATTCTCAAAGTAAATATATCATTGCAAAAAAAGGAAGAGATGGAGATCAGGCTCAAACAAATGGAGTCCTTTTTATTTCATACTAGTAAAAAGGCCCGATGCAATTGCATCGGGAGCGCGGTGAAATGAATTGTGTGTATACAGGTGGGTGAGTGGCTAGCAGAGTATACATGGGGCTCTGCGAGTAGCAGACTATACAGGTGGGTCTGTGGGTATCAGAGTATACAGACTGCTCTGAGGGTAGCAGATTATACAGGCGGCTCTCTGGGTAGAAAAGTATACAGGCGGCTCTGTGGGTAGCAGAGTATACAGGCGGGTTTGTGGTTAGCAGATTATACAGGTGGCTCTGTGTGTAGCAGAGTATAGAGAAGGCTCTGTGGGTAGCAGAGTATAGAGGCGGCTCTGTGGGTAGCAGAATATAGAAACGGCTCTGTGGGTAGCAGAGAATACAGGTGGGTCTGTGGGTAGGAGAGTATACAGGCGGCTCTGTGGGTAGCAGAGTATAGAGGCGGCTCTGTGGGTAGCAGAGTATAGAGGCAGCTCTGATCGGTGGTAGCAGAGTATACAGGCGGCTGTGTGGGTAGGAGAGTATACAGGCGGCTCTGTGGGTGTCAGAGTATAGAGGGGGCTCTGTGGATAGCAGAGTATGATGTGGCGGGAGGCTGGAGGAGTGAGGGGAGCAGAGGCTGGAGGGGTGAGGGGAGCAGAGGCTGGAGTGGTGAGGAGAGGTCCAGATGAAGGGGTGAGGAGAGGTCCGGCTGGAGGGGTGAGGAGAGATGCGGCTGGAGGGGTGACATCACCGCTCGGCGGCAGGACGTGGCTTCGTGCTGGGGCTGATCGCAGCCCCAGTCACACGGCATTGTCCTCTGCGGCGGCTTGGGTGATGCAGAGAGGGATCAGTTCTTGCCCTCAGGTCACACATGTGACCTGAGCGGAAGGAGCGGATTGGGCGGTGTGTGGTAAAGACAGGACGGTCATCCGATTGGTCTAGGACGCCAAGTCCTGGGCAATGGGATGGGCGTCCTGTGTGTACAACACAGCGCCCAATCCGCTTGCAGGGGCGGCAGGGGCAGGCAATGGGAGTGAGCGGGGCGTGTCAGGCTTTGCAGGCTGACACGGTCCGCTCACTCCCATTGGCTGTTGCCGGCCACAGGACGACGTCCCTGGCTCCTGGCACCCGGCCACAGCCCGTAGACCACTACTCCTCCAGCATGGCGACATTGAGAGCCCAGCGGTGAGAGAGTGGTCGAGAGGCGGAAGGCTCCGGCAGCATCCGGGCAGTATGGACCTCGCGGAGGGCGCGAGGGCGGTGGCGATGGAGCGGGGCCGACAGTTGGCAGGATGGCAGTGGTGTCAGGTAGTGCGGCTGAGGATGGAGGAGGCTGAGAGGATGGAGGAGGCTGTGAGGCTGGAGGAGGCAGTGAGGCTGGAGGAGGCTGTGAGGATGTTGAGACTGTGAGGCTGGAGGAGGCTGTGAGGATGGAGGAGGCTGTGAGGCTGGAGGAGGCTGTGAGGCTGGAGGAGGCTGTGAGGATGGGGAGGCTGTGAGGCTGGAGGAGGGTGTGAGGCTGGAGGAGGCTGTGAGTCTGTGAGGCTGGTGGAGGGTGTGATGCTGGAGGAGGCTGGAAGAGGCTGTGAGGCTGGAGGAGGCAGTGAGGCTGGAGGAGGCAGTGAGGCTGGAGGAGGCAGTGAGGCTGGAGGAGGCAGTGAGGCTGGAGGAGGCTGTGAGGCTGGGAGCTGTGAGGCTGGGAGGCTGTGAGGCTGGGAGGCTGGAGGAGGCTGTGAGGCTGGAGGAGGCAGTGAGGATGGGGAGGCTGTGAGGCTGGAGGAGGCTGTGAGAATGGAGGAGGCTGTGAGGATGGAGGAGGCTGTGAGGCTGGAGGAGGATGTGAGGCTGGAGGAGGATGTGAGGCTGGAGGAGGATGTGAGGCTGGAGGAGGATGTGAGGCTGGAGGAGGATGTGAGGCTGGGAGGAGAGGCTGGTGAGGATGGGGAGGCTGTGAGGCTGGAGGAGACTGAGGCTGGAGGAGGCAGTGAGGCTGGAGGAGGCAGTGAGGCTGGGGGAGGCTGTGAGGCTGGGGGAGTCTGTGAGGCTGGAGGAGGCTGTGAGGCTGGAGGAGGATGTGAGGCTGGAGGAGGTTTGAGGCTGGAGGAGGCTGTGAGGATGGGGAGGCTGTGAGGCTGGAGGAGGCTGTGAGGATGGAGGAGGCTGTGAGGATGGAGGAGGCTGTGAGGATGGAGGGGGCTGTGAGGCTGGAGGAGGCTGTGAGGATGGGGAGGCTGTGAGGCTGGAGGAGGGTGTGAGGCTGGAGAAGGCTGTGAGTCTGTGAGGCTGGAGGAGGCTGTGATGCTGGAGGAGCTGTGAGGATGGAGGGGGCTGTGAGGCTGGAGGAGGCTGTGAGGCTGGAGGAGGCGTGAGGCTGGAGGAGGCTGTGAGGGAGAGGTGAGGCTGGAGGAGGCTGTGAGGCTGGAGAGGCGTGAGGCTGGAGGAGGTTGGGATGGGGAGGCTGTGAGGCTGGAGGAGGATGTGAGGCTGGAGGAGGATGTGAGGATGGAGGAGGCTGTGAGGCTTGAGGAGGCTGTGAGGCTGGAGGAGGCTGTGAGGATGGAGGAGGCTGTGAGGATGGGAGGCTGTGAGGCTGGAGGAGGATGTGAGGCTGGAGGAGGCTGTGAGGCTGAAGGAGGCTGTGAGGATGGGGAGGCTGTAAGGATGGGGAGGCTGTGAGGCTGGAGGAGGCTGTGAGGCTGGAGGAGGCTGTGAGGCTGGAGGAGGATGTGAGGATGGGGAGGCTGTGAGGATGGGGAGGCTGTGAGGCTGGAGGAGGCTGTGAGGCTGTAGGAGGCTGTGAGGATGGGGAGGCTGTGAGGCTGGAGGAGGCTGTGAGGCTGGAGGAGGCTGTGAGGATGGGGAGGATGTGAGGATGGGGAGGATGTGAGGCTGGAGGAGGCTGTGAGGCTGGAGGAGGCTGTGAGGCTGGAGGAGGCTGTGAGGCTGGAGGAGGCTGTGAGGATGGGGAGGATGTGAGGATGGGGAGGATGTGAGGCTGGAGGAGACTGTGAGGCTGGAGGAGGCAGTGAGGATGGGGAGGCTGTGAGGCTGGAGGAGGCTGTGAGGCTGGAGGAGGCTGTGAGGATGGGGAGGCTGTGAGGCTGGGGGAGGCTGTGAGGCTGGAGGAGGCTGTGAGGCTGGAGGAGGCTGTGAGGCTGGAGGAGACTGTGAGGATGGGGAGGCTGTGAGGCTGGAGGAGACTGTGAGGCTGGAGGAGACTGTAAGGCTGGAGGAGGCAGTGAGGATGGGGAGGCATTTACTGTACTGAGCATGCTCAGTACAGTAAAAGGTCTCCAAACAGGAAGGCAGGGGTTAAAAAAAAAAAAAAAAAGTTAATGCTCACCTCTCCCCGAGCCCCCGCCGTCTCCTGCCGTCTTCCTCCAAGCTTCCGGTGGCTGCCGCAGGCTGCCAGTGTCTGCAGAGCTCTTCTAGTGCAGTTCAGGACCTGCGGTGATGTCACAGTCATGTGACACCAGGTTACCATGGAGTAACCTGGTGTCACGTGACTGTGACATCACCACAGGTCCTTGACTGCAGTAGAAGAGCTCTGCAGACACTGGGAGCCTGCGGCAGCCACCGGAAGCTTGGAGGAAGACGGCAGGAGACGGCGGGGGCTCGGGGAGAGGTGAGCATTAACTTTTTTTTTTTTTTTTAAGGGTAGTGCGGCTGCGGCTCGTGATGACGCTGCGCGTCATCACTCGCAGTCCCGCAAAGCATGTTGGGATTCGGCGACAACGCCCGAATTCCCAACTGCCGATTATATAAGTAGATTAATAATGGGCACAATATGAGCACAAATTACGCATGATTAGTGTAAATGACAACATGTTTTAAGTGCCAGACCACTCTAAATCATGACATGGAATTAACCAAATTGTGAGATGAAATACTTAGCCAGGGTATAACACACTAGGCAAATGATTAATGAGTTAGTTACACTAATATCAAACTAATATAATAACATACAAAACAAGTGAACTTCAATAAAAAAAAATTGAATTATTACCTGTAATAGTGAAAAGTGGTACATTTATGCAACAAAACAAATTTGGCAATACTGTAAGATCGTTTCAAATGATGATTATTATGAAAATTTTAAGCATCAATTTTGTTTTGTTCAATATAAAAGTTTGCGTAAATATACAATTATTGCTCATACGAATTAATATAAACCCAAATACCTAAATAAAGATTTATTTTTTTAAGCATATACATGAGTTTGATCCATTCTATTAATTAAGAAAAAAAACACGTTGTGTACAGCCAAACTGAATGATTAGAACTACAAAGAGGACTGTGAACAAGGCTTGAAAAGCATTGTGTGTTAGTGATAGCACTATTGCTTTAAATATTTCAAAGTAAACATACGATATTAAGATTAGAGATGAGCGGTGTTTGATTCCAAATGTTCGCCAATCTCAAATTTGAGCTGTTTTGGGCAGTGTTTGAGTCATTCAGCAAATGAGAACAATTAGCTTCAAATTCGGCAGTTTGAGGTTATGTTCGATAACGCTTCGATCACCAAAAGCGTAACTGGTTTTTCACAGTAATACTTCTTATTGAATGTTAATATCCAGTTTCAGTGTATAGTGTGTGTGTGGGGAGTTACATCAGTGCTGCTGAAATAATGCTGATCTCCATTTTTTTTTTCTCCTAACCGCATAAACAGTGAGGTGGTGCAGGCTGTCAGCCAATCACACACACACAGCAAAGTGCATTTTTGCACACATGGGCATGTGTCATTGGCTGTGCATGTCACATGTTCTTGCCCTATAAGACCCGGCCATTTTCCCCATCGCCACCATTACCTCAGTGCTGCAGTTGTGTGCCAGTCAGGCACCGCTACTGCTGCTGTGGAAGCTATATAGTGTGACTTAGACAGATAGTGAGCGAATATCAAGTTAGATAGAGAGATAGGTTTAGTGAGTGGGGGAGTAGTTGGAATATCAGCCCTTTTGAGGGCTACTTCATAGAAGTAGGGACTAGTTGTAATTTCAGCCCTTTTGAGGGCTAGGTTAGAGCAGTTCCTAGCAGTTTTTGCCAGGCTGGTGTGTACCAGTGCTGTGCAAGTGTTTTTCACAGCATCAGGCCAAATCTAGCTCAGGCAATCCTTTTGGGCAGGTAGTGTAGCACTGCTGTAAAGTAAGCTACACCGCCTGTCTATCCAGTAGCCAATTTTTAACTGCAGCTAGCCCAGGCAATCCTTTTGGGATAGTAGCAGTGTCTGGTAGTCAGCGGTGTAGTCCAGCTGTAAAGTGAGCTACACCGCCTGTCTATTCAGTAGCCAATTTTTTACTGCAGCTAGGCCAGGCAATCCTTTTGGGATAGTAGCAGTGTCTGGTAGTCAGCGGTGTAGCCCAGCTGTAAAGTAAGCTACACGGCCTGTCTATTCAGTAGCCAATTTTTTACTGCAGCTAGGCCAGGCAATCCTTTTGGGCTAGTAGCAGTGTCTGGTAGTCAGTGGTGTAGCCCAGTTGTGAACCAAGCTACACTGCCTGTCTATTTCATACTAATTTTTAACTGCATCTAGTCCAGGTAATAGTTTGGGCTTAGTAGCACTGTTTGGCCAATCTGTTTTGCTCAGCTTCCATCCAAATTTTTTTTTGCCAACAACTGTAGAGTTGCAAATTTGTTCACATACAAAATGAGTGGCAAAAGGCCTGCTGCTGGTGGAAAGGGGAATAGGCGTGGTGAAAAGGGAAAAAAAAGTTTGTGTCCATGGGGTAGGTGGTAAAGCAACAGTAACATCTGCTGAAGAAAGGCCATCTTCCAGCCAAAGTAAGATGTCTACTTCTTTCCGTGGACAATCTGAAATGATCCCTTTCTTACGGACACGGCCATCGATACCTATTGTAGATGAGGCACAAAAAGAGCAGGTGCTTGAATGGATCTCAAGTGCTCCATCAAGTGGCCTCTCCTCCACCTCAACTTCAACATCACAAATACTCCAGTCCTCAGAGGTGTCACCCCAATAGCACTTGCTTCCTCACAGCTCCTAAATGTCCAGCCGCCCTACTGAGTATGGGGTAACAGATAACAGATGGTTGAGTCTGCAGAGCTGTTCAGTCACACTATAGCCTGGGAATCAAAGGTCTGCTCCACAGCTGCAGTGAGTCCAGATGAGGAAATGATGTGCACTGATGCCCAGAAGCTTTTTGAGTCGGATCCAGGCCCAGATGAAGAGGTTTCTGAGCATAATGTAGACCCTCATTCCCAAACTGTAACTCCTCTTGGTGGAGATAAGGAGGAAGATTCGGATGAGACTCAGATACCTGGTTGGAACAACAACTTGACATTTCGGCCAGGGCAGGAAGAGGTTGTCTGAGGACAAGGGGTGTAAGAACACACAGGGTGATGATGACTTTGGAGATCCCACTTACTGTCAACCCACAGTCAGCCAGTCGATGAGGTCAGCAGAGGAGGTGGAGGAGGATGATAGTGACGACGAGGTTAGGTTGACTCATGTCATCTGTAAGATTTGTCACCAATCTCTAAGTAGAGGTCAAAAACTCAATAGTTTGACTATACTTCATGCATGAACCGTCACATGGATATGAAGCATAAGCTCACTGTGCTACAATGCGGCTTAGCAATGGGGCAGATGGTGGTTGGCCCGCCCCAAGTGCATCTGCGTGCTATTGATCCTCTGTGACTGTGGGGAAAGCAGTCACACATGCTTTTGGATGCAGACCTTCCACCTCTTTACCTGCAACAGGCAGTGTGATTGGCAGGTAGGTCATCAGTTCTTTTGGAAGTGGAAACACCTGCTGGTGTTGAGCTCTCTCAGACATCAAGAGCACCACCTTTGGATGAAGGCAACATTATATTTCCGCCTGCACCTTCCTCACAGACCAGCAGTTTGCCGGTGACACCCTACTCAACCCCGTCTCAGCACAGCAGCCAGCCCTCGTTCCCTCAGATGTATACAAGTAAAAGGCCATTTCCTCCTAGCCATGACAAAGCTAAGAAGTTTGCAAAGTATTCACTGATCTCAGGGAGACCAGTCCAAGAAAACACTGCAGGCAGCTGGCTAAAGCGCTCAAACACAGTGAATTCCTAGGCACATTGCCCCCTGGGAAATATGAATATGCAAATAGAGTCTGTGGAGCCTCAGTTAGGAGTCTCAAACACAGGACTAGCCATATATGCTATATGGGATATATGGCTAGTCCTGTGTTTGAGACTCCTAACCGAGGCTCCACAGACTCTATTTGCATAAAGCTAAGAAGTTGACTTTCACCATCTGCAAGCTGTTGGCTACAGAAATGCTGCCTTTCCGCCTGGTGGACACAGAGGATTTTCGAGACCTTATGTCCGTCGCAGTGCCCCAGTATCAGATGCCCAATCACCACTGCTTCTCCAAGAAAGGTGTGCCTGCGCTACATCAGCATGTCGCACACAACATCACTGCTTCCTTGTGTGTGACAGGGTGCATTTCACCACAGATACTTGGACCAGTAAGCATGGACAGGGGCGTTACATGTCGCTGACTGGGCACTGAGTAATTATGGTGAGAGCTGGAGATGGGTCTCCTGTACAAGTCTTGCCGTCCCCATGAGTTGTGCATCAATTGTCTGTATGTAGAAGTTCCTTCACTGCTTCTGTGGTGCCCCTGCGTTCAGGAGGCCATAAAGGGAACTGCAGCCAGGCAGGTAGGATGACAGTTGCACAACAACACCCTCACAGCCCACACAATCCACACAATCCACGTACAGTAGATGGCAGCATCCAGCCCTGAGATTGGAGACTCTAGGCAAGCGAGGGGTGGTGGATTTAGAGGAGTGGGTTGGGCACACACGTAGTCAGGTGACTTGACAGTAGAAAAAGTGAAGGGGGAGGAGGAAGGAGTCAGTAGGCCAGATTGAGCCGACCAGAAAAGATCAAGAGTAGGCCCAGGGTGCCGAGCAGCAAAGACAGAGACCAGCAGCAGGCTGAGGAACACGGCACAGGCCAAAGAGACAGCAGAAGGTCGAGCTAAGCTGAGCAGGAAGAAGGAAGCACACGTCCTGGCAAAGTGGGGTGTAAGGAGCGCAGAATCTGTACCGAGCCAGTGTAAGCCGGAGGAGAGAGAATGCCTATCCGGAGCCAGTACCCCCAGGAGTGTGCAGGGAAAAGAGGGACGGTGATACCCGGGCCCTAGTAATACAGCTGAAGCAACCGACTGCAGGTGGAGTAGCCCTCCTATGATACTGAAAGACGCCGAGAGAGAGAGCCTCGTAGAGCCTCACCTTGAGGACTGCTGGAGGCTGGGCTGAGTAGAGTGTCGGCTCCAGAGGGGACCGTAGTTTTACCCGAGATCCCCAAACAACACGACGGGGGACCACAGCTACACGTTAGGGTCCCTACCCCAAAGGACAGGCAGCTCAGTGACGACCAGGAGGACCCACAGGGGCCCAAATCACCGCCATACTGTCCGGCGTTACACACACCAAGTGAACCCAGAAAACGTAAACAGCCCGGAAAGGACACAGAGACACAGTGTGAGGGGTCACAGAGAATGGAGGCCTGGCTGCAGAGAGTAAAGGGAACCCGGAGACGGAGAGTGTGCCCGTGTACTTGAACTAAGACTTGTAAGAACTGTAACTGAAGTGTAAACTGTCTTGAAGAGCTTTGAGAGTAAACACGGAGACCCTGAACTTGCCTCCCTTGTCTGCTTCTATCTGCTTGAACGCCATTCCCTCCATACAGGATTACAGCAAATCCCCCACCTGCAGAGCCACAACCTGTCAGCTCCAGCGCAAAGGAAGGATCCTTGCAGCGTCTGCATAGTAAGAGTATTGCACACTCCACAATAGACATTAACCATTACTGCCCCAGGGAACACAGTTCTACCCACTGGAACTATCCCATCTACGCGGCTATTCCATAATCCCCGGAGGTTCTGCAGCAGCGGCGGCCCCATCACTGGCCGCATATAGTGGGTGGCGTCACGACTGACAATCCCCTGTAAATATTCCCTTATTATTGTCGAGCCAGGGACACGGTCCGGACCAGGACCACCCGTGACATCCCCAGCAGCCGACCAGGTCCGGCACCAAGTACCCCCCGTCCCAGTGGGCCCGACACTTCTGCCTCCTCAACCTCGTCTGGGTCCTCCACCTCCACCCAAACCTGTCTGCTATTGCCACCCGCATTGCAATTCTGCACAAGGATTCCTGCATACCTCCTTACAATGTTGGCAGCAGGTCACAACGGCATCATGCGGTCTTTACCTTGAAATGTCTGGGAAATGTGAGTCACACAGCTGAGGAGTTGTGGTCAGCTCTGGAGACCAAGTTTCATCAATGGTTGTTTCCACCCAACCTGCAGCCAGGGATGGCCATGTGCGACAATGCTGCAAACTTGGGTGCGGCCCTTTGCCGGGGCAATGTGACACACGTATCTTGTTTCTGGTTGTCCAGCAATTTTTAATCCACTATCCCGGCCTAGATGGCCTTCTGCACATGGCACGGTCGCTGTGTGCTCACTTCCGCTGTTCGCATTCCGCAGCTCAACGACTTGCATCGCTCCAGAAGTCTTTCAGTCTGCCAGTTCACTGTCTGAAACGCGATGTGCCGACATACTGGAATTCGACTCTGCACATGTTGCAGCGACTATGGCAGTACCGCTGAGCCCTGGTGCAATACGTTATGACATATAGCCTGGGCCAATGAGATCCAGAGGTGGGGCAGATCACGCTGCAGGAGTAGTCTCAGATCAAGGACCCATACACCCTTTTGCACAGTTTTGAAATGACGACGAAGATGTTTAGCGCTGACAATGACATTATCAGCATGACTATTCTGGTTATCTACATGGTGGAGCACACTCTAAACAGTATTCGGAGTCAGGAAGGGGGGACAAGAGGAGGGTGAGGAATTACAGAATTAGTCATATGCGGAAGGGATAGCAAGATCTCCAAGGTCCAGATGGTCGGCAGCACCAGGGCGGCAGGCATAGGAGGGTGGGGGAGAGAGATTAACGAGGGCGCATGGTAGCAGCCAAACTGTTGAGGAAGGTGCAGGAGCTGAGGAAGAAGTGGAGGACGAACTGGCGATGGGCATGGAAGACTCAGCAGATGAGGGAGACCTTGATCACATTTCTGTTGTGCGAGGTTGGAGGGAGAGGGCAGAGGAAGGAAGCATGATTCTCACCTCGCCGCAACCAACACAACAAGGACTTGGTCCTCCTGGATGCGCAAGACATATGAGCGCCTTCTTGCTGCACTACCTGCAGTATGACTCTCAGATTGTCAGAATTTGAAGTAATGTCGACTACTGAGTGGCCACACTCTTAGATCCCCGGTACAAGAGTAAATTTTGCCAAATATTTCCTGCCATAGAAAGGGACGCACGCTTGCACGAGTATCATCAGAAGCCGTTACAGAATCTTAGATCTGCTTTTCCACAAAACACCAGTGGTGCACAGAGTGAACCTCACAGCAGTATCTCCAAGTTGACATCGATGCCATAACTGGAGAACTGGAGCCTTGCTCATTTGGGCTTCCAATCTGAAAAAATGTCCTGAGCTCACCACTCACACCTTGGAGATCTTGTCATGCCCTGCAGCCAGGATTCCCTCTGAACGTGTCTTCAGCGCTGCTGGTGGTGTGCTGACAGATAAGCGCATGCGTCTGTCCAGTGACAATGTGGGCAGACTAACGTTCATCCAGATGAACAAGTCATGGATCAGCAAGGACTTTTCTACCCCTGTGTCATCCTAGGGAGACTAAAGGCTTGTGGATTTTTGAATATGCTTCATGAAAGTAACTATTTTAAGTTTGCAACTGTGGGGCAATTGATGCCACTTAAGTGGGGTCTGTGCTCAAATTTGTTCTCTTGTTGGAGTCCCCTTGCTGTATTTTCCATGATTTTAGAAGGGTATGACATGCCTATATCTGTGTGTCCTCCTCCTTTTACTTGTCCAGCTCTTTTCTTTTTGCATTTTTATATGTACTTGTCACTTTTCCATGTGTTTGTTGTGTCTTCTGAGTAGTTTGTCACCTTTTGGACACCTTAGAAGGTGTTTTCTATGTGTTTGCGTTTGCCTGCCATTGTTTTCAATGGTGTTCGACGAACATTCGATGAACACCCCCTCCCAATTTGACAAATCGAATTCGAACACTAGGGTGGTGGTTCATCTTTGATTATGATCAATAAATTAAATGACTAAATACTATTGATCAATTTAATGTCATATAATTATTTATGGACACATGTGTCACAGTTGATATTTATGTCCAGCTTTATTTATATTTATTCAAAAGTGATGAAGGAAAAAAGCAGACGGCACTCACTGGGTAGATTGTAGTCCTTTTATTCGTGCAGCCCTGCACACATCAATGCAGGTTGATCATAGTGGGGAGAGGGAGTGGGGAGTCAGCGGACAACGGCTTGCCGTTTCACAGATTTACCGCTTCAATGGGTCCAGTTCTCAGCCTCTGACATCAGATCCTCTCTCTAAGGCTGGAGGCACACTAGCGTTGAACTTGCGCGAGTTTAATGCGAGAAAAACTCGCATTAAACTCGGACCTGTATCTTTCAATGATACTGGTCACATTAATGCGAGTTTCTGGCATTAAACTTGCTTTGCAAGAGCAATCCGAGTGCAATCGCAGCATGCTGCGATTGCACCGCGATTGCCTCGCGCGAGGGGCCATTAAAAGTATATGGGTGCGAGTCAAACTCGCACCCACACAGCACACGGTGCGAGAGTCACAGCCGTGTGCTGTCAAAATCACTGGCCCCCCACAGTCCCCATACAGTTACAATAATGTTTTATTGCTGTGACAGCAGCAGTGAAGCAGTATTGTATGTATAATTTATTATTTTTTGCAAAGTTACACTTATCAGCTTGATTTGACATGTTTTTACCATGTCGGCTGTTCAGGACTTCATTCTGCACTGTCCTACTGAGGGGTTTTAACCTGGTGACTAAGGGGTTAATCAGACGCTGGTGTCATGACACCATCTGTTCAGGGGTTGTCCTCCCCCCCTGGATATATGGTGACATGACATCATGTGTCTGAATGGGTTAATTATTCTGTAAACCAGGTTCAAGTGTATGTCGGGTGTAGAGATTACACAGAATAAGTCGGTGATTTGTGAATGGAAGCTTCAGCACCATGGACAGCTCCTTACAAATCACGGCTCTTTCTGTCCCGACATACACTTGAACCTGGTTTACAGAATAATTAACCCATTCAGACACATGAATCCAGGGGGGGAGGACAACCCCTGGACAGATGGTGTCATGACACCAGCGTCTGATTAACCCCTTAATCACCGGGTTAAAACCCCCTCGGTAGCACAGTGCAGAATGAAGTCCTGAACAGCCGACATGGTAAAAACATGTCAAATCAAGCTGATAAGTTTAACTTTGCAAAAAATAATAAATTATACATACAATACTGCTTCACTGCTGCTGTCACAGCAATGAAACATTATTGTAACTGTATGGGGATAGCAGGAATTAGACAGGCGAGCAGCACTAATGCTGTTCCGTGGTCCATCAAGACAATGGACAGCAGAGAAAAATAAAACACCACACACGCACTCACACCTCACACTCGCACCACATACACTTACATACAGCAGGCCACGCACCACCCGCACCACACTCGCACCACACTCGCACCACACTCGCACCACACTCGCACCACACTCGCATCGCTGTCGTGCATCAATCACGCTCCTTGTTTGATGCACGACAGTGTGTCTGTACCCTAAGGCTGGTTTCACACTGCAGTTTTTTCCCTGATCAGGTTCGATCAGGTTTGTGTGTCAAAACCAGGAGTGTCTCCAAAACTCAGAACAAGTGTCAATCTTTCAATTTTAGTTTTTCTCTGCAAATTCCCCTCCTGATTCCTCTCCTGGTTTTGGCACACAAACCTGCCTAAGTAGGAAGGATCCGAGCACGTCACAGCCTTGATAATCAGTTCTGATTAAAAACACTTCAACAAAGAAGAGCAATGTTAAAAAACACGTCAAATCCGTGTACAATTACATTGCAAAATAGCTACGTCGGCAGAGAGTACATAATCTCAAGATATTTAAAATATTATTTATACTTAATAATATTATTTGGAATAAATTCTTGGGCTAGTAACCACACTAAAATAAAATAGAAAGGCATCTTGGTCTGAGTAGCTACAGAGTTAAACACCCTATCCTGCCCAAATGTACTAGTCTAGCATTATAGAAGCAGGCAAAAGGGGAGAGCGGGGACAGAGCAGGGATCTCCTGCTGCAATTAATGAAATGATGAAAATAAGTGTCAAAATTTCACTTAGCTTACTCAAAGGAATACCAGCGAGGTCGTTTTTATAATTTAGTGTGGAAGGACCGCAAGCTCTTATTTCAAGGATCCAGAGGCATTCCCTTTGTAGCAAGCGTTTATGTGTATCCGAACCTTTAAGGCCAGAACCTGTTCCAGACCTGCAAGGGACAGTTCATCAGCATTGCCGTCGTGACAATCTGACATGATTTATAAGGCGTGTACAGCCTATTCCTGTTTTTATGGATTTGCAGTGTTCCTTAAATCTGGTATATAGCACCTTGATTGTCTTACCAATGTAAAACCTCCTGCAAGGACAAACGACCCACTTTGATTTGCAGGAGATGTAAGTTTTCACTCTATAATTGATCCCCCCAAAAAGAATAGGCTTGTCAGTCAAGTGATTTTTTATATTAAAGTGCACCTGTCACCTGTTTTGGACGTTATAAACTGTGGCCACCACCTTTAACTTACTGTAATTCGGATTCCTGTAACCTCTTTACATCCCCAGATGTGCCCCTGCATACCTTATAAATCAACTTCTAATGTGTCACATGCTGTATGTAAATTAGTTCTTAAGGGTCATATGGGGGTCTGCTCCATGAAACCCGCCCTGCTCCATTGAAAACGCTACCCCTACTGTTATGTACAGGAATGACATACAACTAATGATGAGCGAGTACGCTTGTGACTACTCGGTACTCGCACGAGTATCACTGTACTCGGGCTACTCGGCGGGTACCGAGTAATCTCGCGATACTCGTGCTGTACTCGGGGTCCTCATCCCTGCATGTTGACGCTCTTTAGAGAGCCAGCCCACATGCAGGGATTGGCTGGCAGTCACTGCAATGCCACAGCCCTGTTAGTTGTGGCATTGCAGTGATTGGCCGGCCCAGCACAGCGTGACCGAGCCTTTATAAGACCCGGCCACGATGTGCTCTGCACACAGCCATCCAGACAGTCAGTGTAGGGAGAGTGTCTGCTGCTGCTTAAGGGACAGATTTGCTGCCCTCATAGATATACAGGCAGGGTGTAATATCCATATCCAGCTTTCCTGTGACCAGGTCAGGAGACTGTTGTAGCTGACTAGCTGTATACAGGCAGGCTATCCATATCCAGCTTTCCTGTGACCAGAACATTCAGGAGACTGTTGTAGCTGACTAGCTGTATACAGGCATGGAGTAATATCCATATCCAGCTTTCCTGTGACCAGAACAGTCAGGAGACTATTGTAGTTGACTAGCTGTATACAGGCAGGGTGTAATATCCATATCCCGCTTTCCTGTGACCAGAACAGTCCTCAGGAGACTGTTGTAGCTAACTAGCTATATACAGGCATGGTGTAATATCCATATCCAGCTTTCCTGTGACCAGAACAGTCAGGAGACTGTTGTAGCTGACTAGCTGTATACAGGCAGGCTATCCATATCCAGCTTTCCTGTGACCAGAACAGTCAGGAGACTGTTGTAGCTGACTAGCTGTATACAGGCATGCTATCCATATCCAGCTTTCCTGTGACCAGAACAGTCAGGAGACTGTTGTAGCTGACTAGCTCTATACAGGCAGGGTGTAATATCCATATCCAGCTTTCCTGTGACCAGAACAGTCAGGAGACTGTTGTAGCTGACTAGCTCTATACAGGCAGGGTGTAATATCCATATCCAGCTTTCCTGTGACCAGAACAGTCAGGAGACTGTTGTAGCTGACTAGTTGTATACAGGCAGGGTGTAATATCCATATCCAGCTTTCCTGTGACCAGAACAGTCAGGAGACTGTTGTAGCTGACTAGCTCTATACAGGCAGGGTGTAATATCCATATCCAGCTTTCCTGTGACCAGAACAGTCAGGAGACTGTTGTAGCTGACTAGTTGTATACAGGCAGGGTGTAATATCCATATCCAGCTTTCCTGTGACCAGAACAGTCAGGAGACTGTTGTAGCTGACTAGCTCTATACAGGCAGGGTGTAATATCCATATCCAGCTTTCCTGTGACCAGAACAGTCAGGAGACTGTTGTAGCTGACTAGTTGTATACAGGCAGGGTGTAATATCCATATCCAGCTTTCCTGTGACCAGAACAGTCAGGAGACTGTTGTAGCTGACTAGCTCTATACAGGCAGGGTGTAATATCCATATCCAGCTTTCCTGTGACCAGAACAGTCAGGAGACTGTTGTAGCTGTATACAGGCAACATGTGCAAGCACTAATTTCGCAACAACAAAGTGCCACATCTACTTGCTCGCACGTCCTGTCCCAAATTCTTGGGGCCCGCAGCAGTACACCACTCTTGAACCAAGACCAGTGTCAACAGGTTGTTATTTGGATAGCGGATAATGCTTCCAGTCAGATTGGCACCTCCACAAACACCCTGTCTTCCACACGGTCAAGTGTCAGTAGCCGTGATACTGCACCGCACATTTCCCAACCTGATCCTCCTTCCTACCACCAGGCCGAGTATACGTCCACGGACATTACTGATCCCACACTTGGACACTCGGAAGAGCTGTTCACGTATCCATTCGCACAATCTGGCCTCTCGCCAGCTCCTGTTGAAGTGGGTCATGAGGAGATCATATGTACAGATGCCCAAATATTTGAGCAGCCACGTTCTCACGAAGGGAACGTTGGCAACATGTCTCAAAAAGGGGTGGACGATGATGAGACACAATTGCCAGGAAGTCAGGAGGAGGATCAGGGTGCTGAAGAGGAAGACGACGTGGTGGATGATCCAGAAACCTTTAATTTCAGGCGCAAATACGCTGCCAACGCCCCACATGCCACAGTTCTAAATGCTCACATTTCGCAACTGCTTGCGCTAGAAATGTTGCCTTTCCGGTTGGTGGAGACGGATGCATTCCGCGACCTGATGGCGGCTGCTGTCCCACGTTACTCGGTCCCCAGCCGCCACTATTTCTCCAGGTGTGCCGTCCCCGCATTGCATAACCACGTGTCACAAAGCATCACACGTGCCCTGAACAACGTTGTTTCAGCCAAAGTCCACCTAACCACAGTCACGTGGACAAGTGCTTGTGGGCAAGGCCGCTACATCTCCTTGACGGCACACTGGGTTAATATTGTGGAAGCTGGGACCCAGTCTGAGCGAGGGACGGAAAACGTCCTTCCCACACCAAGGATTGCAGGCCCTACCTCAGTCAGGGTTTCACCCACACTCTACAGCTCCGGAATGTCATGCTCCTCAGCCTCCTCCTCCTCCTGCGCATCCTCATCCACTTTACTCTCCACACCAGTCCCAAGCTGGAAGCACTGCAGCACTGCCTCTGCGAAGCGGCAAAAGGCTGTGTTGAAGCTAATATGCATAGGTGACAAACCCCACAATGCAGAAGAGGTGTGGACAGCTCTGAAACAGCAGGCAGATCACTGGCTCACACCTCTGAACCTAAAGCCAGGAAAGGTTGTGTGTGACAATGGCCGGAACCTGGTGGCAGCTTTGAGGCGAGGCCAGCTGACGCATGTTCCATGCGTGGCCCATGCGCTCAACCTGGTGGTTCAGCGGTTTCTAAAGTCATACCCAGAGCTGTCTGATCTGCTGGTAAAAGTTTGCCGCCTGTCTGCACATTTTCGCAAGTCACCTGCTGTTTCAGCTGGCCTTGCCGGCTTTCAGCGCTGTTTGCGTCTTCCGGCCCACAGACTGGTGTGTGATGTCCCCACGCATTGGAATTCAACTCTGCACATGTTGGTCAGGATATGTGAGCAGAAGAGGGCAGTTGTTGACTACCTGCATCACCTACCTGAGGAGTGGAGATGGATGTCCGACCTATGTACCGTCCTCCAAAACTTTGAGGACTCCACCAAGATGGTGAGCGGCGATGACGCCATTATTAGCGTCACCATACCGCTACTCTGCCTTCTAAAATGGTCTCTGCTCAAAAACAAAGATGATGCATTGCAGGCGGAGCGCGATGAGTTGGAGCAAGAAACAGTAGTGGGTGTGGGTGATAACACACAGCCCACCTCATCTCATCACAACATGCAGTGGAGGACTATGACGAGGAGGAGGAGGATGAAGACATGGAGCAACTCTCTGGCCAAATTGAGGATATGACATGCACACTAGTCATACCCTCGCTTCAGCATGGCTGGCCAGAGGACAGGGGAGATGAGGAGGAGGAGGAACAGCATGTTCAGTCATCGTGTTGGTCAGGATACTGAATTGATGGCTGTTAAGAGTCTGGCGCACATGGCTGACTTTATGGTAAGCTTCCTGGCTCGTGACCCTCGCGTTAAGAACATCTTTGCCGACAATCACTACTGGTTGGCAACACTCTTAGACCCACGCTACAACGAGAACTTTATGTCTCTTATTTCTGAGGCGGAAAGGTCAGCCAAAATGCAGCAGTTCCAGAAGGCCATAGTCACGGAAGTTGGCAAAGCATTCCCCTCACAAAACGCTAGCGGCATAGGTCAGGAATCGGTGGACAACCAAGGCGTACGTCCGAGAGGGGCACAAGTCCAATCCGCCAGAGGTAGGGAACAGTCTTTACGATGTGGGACAGTTTTCTCAGCCCCTCACGTACCACAGCCCCTGAGGTGCGGGGTAGTGCCACAAGAAATGCTAAGTTTGGCCAGATGCTGAAGGAGTACCTTGCAGATCGAACAACTGTACTCCGACATTCCTCTGTGCCTTACAATTATTGGGTCTCCAAGCTGGACACGTGGCATGAATTGGCTCTCTACGCCTTGGAACGCCTGGCCTGTCCTGCCGCTAGCGTTTTGTCAGAGCGTGTTTTTAGTGCCGCAGGTGGAATCATTACTGATAAACGCACCCGCCTGTCAACTGAAAATGCTGACAGGCTGACTCTGATCAAGATGAACACGGGTTGGATTGGGACAGACTTCACCACACCACCAGCAAATTACAGCGGAATTTAAATTTTGTTATGGGAATTTGCCATGTACCTCCACTCACCCATGGGTACACACTTCTGGACTTTGGCTAATCGCTGGACTGCTCCTCCTTCTCCTCATGTGCCACCATGATGACCGTTACAATAGTTAGGCTGTTGTTTCAGGTGTACCCCGAGTGGTAAATTTTTTTGCCCATTCTTTTAGAATAGGCATTACAACAACAGGAGACCCGCTCCTTTTCAATGGGAAAAATGTTTTGAGGCCCTCATGCACGTCTCTATCCAGGGACAATGTGGAGCCTCCCAATTTTTGGCTGCCCTGCCAAAGGGCTATACTGCAATACACCCACTTCAGGTTTACAGGCCCTCCTGCACGTCTGTATCCAGGGGGCATTGTTGAACCTCCCAATTTTTGGCTGCCCTGCCAAAGGGCTATACTACAATACACCCCTTCAGGTTTACAGGCCCTCCTGCACGTCTGTATCCAGGGGGCATTGTTGAACCTCCCAATTTTTGGCTGCCCTGCCAAAAGGGCTATACTACAATACACCCACTTCAGGTTTACAGGCCCTCATGCATGTCTGTATGCATGGGTCATTGGTGAACCTCACAATTTTGGACTGCCCTGGTAAAGGAAAATACTACAATACACCCACTTCCTCAAAATGGGCACATTATGTCAAGACAGGGCTTCATGTACGTCTCTTGTCAGGGACATCGGAGTGCCGCACAATGTTTTCACGTAAAATCTTTCATGTAATCACAAAAAGTAACATACACCAGCTGTATCTCACTATTGGGTATGTGCCCTTAACATTTCCACCCTGAATAATCATTTTGGTGTCATTTTGGAAGGTTTTCTGGTGACTCAGTAAAATTGGCGTGAAACTCGGACAACATTGTTCACAGCTGTGACTTTTGAGTGAGAAATGCTTACAGGGGTCTTCCCCATGGTGTTGCCATGTCATTTGAGCACTCTTCTGAGACTCTTTTGTGACATTTTTAGGGTTTCTACATGCTGCCTGCGGTATTTCATAAAAATACTCGGGTCTCCCATAGGATAACATTGGGCTCGGTGCTCGGGCCGAGTACACGAGTATCTTGGGATGCTCGGCCCGAGCATCGTGCAGCCGAGCATTTTGGTACTCGCTCATCACTACATACAACATCATACACAACTCTTATGCCTGCGCAGTGGCGCGAGTCACTGTGCTCTACTGATGCTGCACAGTGCCCGAATTATCACGTGATTTGTCAAGTCTCGCGCCTTTGCAGTGGAAGTGGAGACTTCGGGCATTGTGTGGCTTCAATAGAGCACAGTGACTGCAGTGACACAGGGACTGCACAGGCGCGAGAGTTGTTAATGACGTTTTATGTCATTCACATACATATACACAGGAGAGGCGACTTTTTCAATTGAGTGGGGCGGGTTTTCCATGCAGCGGGGTGTCAAGGAACACAGAGAGCAGACGCCCATATGGCCCTTAAGAACTCATTTACATACAGCGCGGGACACATTAAAAGTTGATTTGTAAGGTATGCAGGTGCACGTCTGGAAATATGAAGGGGATATAGGAACCCCAATTACAGCATGTTAAAAGGTGATGGTCACAGTTTATAACGCCCAAAACAGATAACAGGTTCATTTTATCTCTTATAAGAAATACTTGTATATTTTTCTACTGAAGTGCAAAAAGACATTTGATATTTAAAAATCTCAAAATAATCATTTGAAATTATCTTGAAATATTGCCAAACAATTTGTTTTGTTGCATAAAATGTATCACTTCTCACAATCAAATGGTGTACTGCAATTTTTGTATTCATGTTCAGGTTTTTTGTACGCAATATGATTAGTATGACCTGAGTGGAACTAATGGGGCCGTCACACGCGTCAATATCGCGTGCATGATCATTGCTGCACGTGACGTTGCAGCGATATTCACGCGTGTGACAGGGCGTATCAACAAGCGATAAATCGCTGGTTGATGGTCGCCAGGTTTTAGAATCTGTTCTAAAACCCGACGACGGTCGCCCGGTGGACACGCAGCATCGCTGCGTGTGACACCAGGAGATGCGATCAGCCAGCTCCCAGCGCCTCTCAGGAAGCGCTGGGAGCTGGTATCCAGGGTAAACTGTGGGTAACTAGGCAGCGCGCGCTGCCTAGATATCCGAAGTATACCTTAGTTACCAGCCTTCTCCGCTCACCGGCTGGTATCTAAGGTACACAGCGGGTAACTAGGATCCCTAGCTCCGGTGAGTGGTGAAGGCTGGTAACTAAGGTATACATCGGGTATCTAGGCAGCGCGCGCTGCCTAGTTACCCGCCGTTTACCCTGGATACCAGCCTGCAGACATTGTGGAAACGATATAGAAATAATTTCCACGATGTCGCTGGTAAAATGATCGCTAGTGAGTCTGCCTGTGTGACAGCTCACCATGAATGTCCATGAATGTCGTCAGCGATCAGATCACTGACGACATTGACGCGTGTGACGGCCCCATAACTCAATCATTTTCCTGGTGTGTTATACCCCAGCTAATTATACAAATTTACAACTTGGTTAGTTCCACGACATGATTAAAGTGTAACCACCATTTAAATTTTATTCTAATAATAGTAATGTAGAGCAAGGGCTTATAATAAACTTTTAAATATACTCTATAAATGAAATCTGGAAGAAAACCTTTAAAAATCCTTCTAGATGTAGTTTCCCCTTGTTCCCCTAGGCCAGTGATGGCGAACCTATGGCACGCGTGCCAGGGAGGGTACGCAGAGCCGCCCCCGCTGGCACGCGGCCTCGCCACTACACTGCTGCTTTGAACTGCCGGCACACGCTGCGGCGCCGGTAGTTTAAAGCTGTGTTGGAGCAGAGGAGACATTTCTCCTCTCTCCGACACTCTTCCTAGCCCCGCCCTCCCGGCCAGCGTCATGTGACAGCGGTCATGTGACGCGTCCGGCGTCACTTGACCACACTCAGCGCGGGTCGAGAGGAGAAGGCACTGCAGAAGATGTCAGGAGAGGAAACTGCAGCAGGAAGGAGAGTATGACTTTTTTTTTTTTCATCATCTATTTACAGCAGGATGGGGCATTACTAAGAGGGGGCAGGATGGGGCCTATTGATCTGCTGGGGGCAGGATGGGGCATTACTAAGAGAGGTCAGGATGGGGCATATTATTCTGTGATGGGGGCAGGATGGGGCATTACTAAGGGGGGGCAGGATGGGGCATATTATTCTGCGATGGGGCAGGATGGGGCATTACTAAGAGGGGTCAGGATGGGGCATATTATTCTGTGGTGGGGGCAGGATGGGGCATTACTAAGGGGGGGCAGGATGGGGTATATTATTCTGTGATGGGGCAGGATGGGGTATTACTAGGGGGGGCAGGATGGGGCATATTATTCTGTGATGGGGGCAGGATGGGGCATTACTAAGAGGGGTCAGGATGGGGCATATTATTCTGTGATGGGGGTAGGATCGGGCATTACTAAGGGGGGCCGGGTGCGGCATATTATTCTGTGATGGGGGCAGGATGGGGCATTACTAAGGGGGGGCCGGGTGGGGCATATTATTCTGTGATGGGGGCAGGATGGGGCATTACTAAGGGGGGTCAGGATGGGGCATATTATTTGTGATGGGGGCAGGATGGGGCATTACTAAGAGGGGTCAGGATGGGGCATATTATTCTGTGATGGGGGCTGATGGGGCAATAGTAACAGGGGGAAGGATGGGGCATATTATTCTGTGATGGGGGCTGATGGGGCAATAGTAACAGGGGGAAGGATGGGGCATATTATCCTGTGATGAGGGCTGATGGGGCAATAGTAACAAGGGGCAGGATGGGGCATATTATTCTGTGATGGGGGCTGATGGGGCAATAGTAACAAGGGGCAGGATGGGGCATATTATGTGATGGGGCATAATATTATGTGATGGGGCAGAATGAGGCATATTATTATGTGATGGGGCAGAATGGGGCATATTATTATGTGATGGGGGCAGAATGGGGCAATAGTAACAGGGGGCAGGATGGGGCATATTATTATGTGCTGGGGCTGATGGGGCATATTATTATGTAATGGGCTGATGGGGCATATTATTATGTAATGGGGCATATTATTATGTAATGGGGCTGATGGGGCATATTACTATGTGATGGGGGCAGGATGTGGCAGATTAATATGTGATGGGGACAAGGATGGGGCATATTACTATGTGATGGGGACAAGGATGGGGCAGATTACGTGATGGGGACAAGGATGGGGCACATTACTGCTGGATGGGGCATATTACTGCAACGGGACAAGGATGGGGTATATTGGTGCAGGATGGGGCATATTACTGCAAAGTAATAAGGGTGGGGCATAATTATTATTATTATTATTATTATTATTAATTTATATAGTGCCATTATATTCCATGGCGCTTTACATGTTAAAAAGGGCAGACTAGGACAAGTAACATAGTAACAATACAATTAACAATAAATGTTGACAATTCAGTTGTACAGAAAAAAGAGGGGAGAAATCCTGTCCACAAAGGCTCACAGTCTACGAGGGGCGGGTGGGGATACAGTAGGAGGGGGAAATTCCAGTCATGAGGCGGTGTGGTGGACCGGGTCTTATTGCAGGTGGTAGGCTTGGCGGAACAGGTGGGTCTTCAGGCTTCTTTTGAAGGTTCCCAGGGTAGGAGAATGTCTGATGTGTTGGGGCAGTGAGTTCCAGAGTCTGGGTGAAGCACGGGAGAAATCCTGTATGCGGTTGTGCGAAGAGGAGATGAGGGGGGAGTAGAAGAGAAGCTCTTGGGAGGATCGCAGGTTGCGCGAGGGTAGGTATCGGGAGACCATGTCAGAGATGTATGGAGGGGACAGGTTGTGAATGGCTTTGTATGTCATGGTTAATGTTTTAAACTGGGATCTCTGGGAAGCAGGGAGCCAATGAAGGGATTGGAAGAGGGGGAGACAGGGGAGTAGCGGGGAGACAGATGGATTAGGCGGGCAGCGGAGTTCAAGATAGATTGGAGAGGTGCAAGGGAGGTATTAGGGAGGCCGGTGAGCAGGAGGTTGCAGTAATCGAGGCGGGAGATGATGAGAGCATGAATAAGGGTTTTAGCAGTGTCGTGGTCAAGGAAAGTGCGAATCCTATAGATGTTTTTGAGCTGGAGTCGGCAGGAGGTGGCGAGGGCCTGGATGTGGGGCTTGAAGGAGAGGGAAGAGTCAAGGATAACCACGAGGAACTTGGCATGGGGGACTGGAGAGAGAAAGCAGTCATTGACGACAATGGATAGGTCAGGTAGTGAGGGGGAGCGTCTTGGTGGGAAGACTATGAACTCGGTTTTGTCCATGTTCAGCTTAAGGAAGCGAGCAGAGAAGAAGGATGAGATGGCGGACAGGCAGTGTGGAATTTTGGATAGAAGGGAGGCGATGTCAGGACCAGACAGGTAGATTTGGGTGTCGTCGGCGTAGAGGTGATATTGGAGGCCATGGGACTCAATGAGTTGCCAAGTGGACAAGGATGAGACACATTACTGCAGGATGGGGCATATTACTTCAAGGGGACACAGATGGGACATATTACTGCAAGGGGAGAAGGATAGGGCATTACCGCAGGATGGGGCTTATTACTGCAAGGGGACATGAATGTGGCATATTACTGCAGAATGGGACATATTGCTGCAAGGGAACAAGGATAGGACATTACAGCAGGATGGGGCATTACTACATGATAGGGGCAGGATGGGGACATTACCATAAGGGACAAGAATGGGACATTACCGAAGGGGACAAGGATGGGGAATACTATAAAGGGATAATGATAAAGACATTACTACAAGAAGGGGGTCAGGATAGGAAAATTACTGCCAGGAAAGGGTCAGGTTGGAGCACAACTGCAAGGAGAGGGTCAGGATGGGGCCATAAATGCATGGAGATGGTCAGGACAAATCATATAGCTAGGAGAGGATCAGAATGGAGCACATAGCTAGGAGAGGATTAGGATGGAGAACATAACTTCAAGGAGTGGGTCAGGATGGAGCATGTAACTACAAGGAGAGGGTCAGGATGGAGCACGTAACTACAAGGAGATGGTCAGGATGGAGCACATTACTGCAAGGAGAGGGTCTGGATGGAGCACATTACTGCAAGGAGTGGGTCAGGATGAAGCACATAGCTACAAGGAGAGGGTCAGGATGGAGCACATAGCTACAAGGATAGGGCCAGGATGGAGCACATAGCTACAAGGAGAGGTCAGGATGAGCACATAGCTACAAGGAGAGGGTCAGGATGGAGCACATAGCTACAAGGAGAGGGTCAGAATGGAGCACATAGCTACAAGGAGAGGGTCAGGATGGAGCACATTACTGCAAGGAAAGGGACCAGGATTTCAGCATGAAATCTGCTTGCATTCCATGATAAAATCTATCTTCTATCTGTCTAATATTCTGCATTTTTTCCATACAGATCAATCCACCTACTGTTTCTAGAAAGGGCAGTGGCAGCGGCTCAGCTTCAATGTGCAGTACACATGAGCTGGATGACCACTGCTGAAAAGAAGAGAAGACTGCAAAGGTAAGTTTAAAATCAATTAATTGTTAAAATAATTGAATTGATCATCAATGTTTCAGGACTACATGCCCTGTACAGGGAAGAGAGAAGGCAACCGCTGGCTCTTCCCCCTATGCAGCCCTTATGATTACTACTGCTGTAATTTAGGTTACATTACCATATTGGCACTTCGCCTTAAATAATTTCGTTTTGGGTTGCGGTTTGGGCACTCGGCCTCTGAAAGGCTCCCCATCACTGCCCTAGGCTGTTTCTTAACCAGACATTACTGATTTCCCTGAGAATGAGCATTTCAGCTCCACACACACTGAATACGGCCTTAGAAGGATGTCTACATAGCGTGCACTCTCCTGGCTACAACTGATCAGTGTATCTGCAATTTACCTCAAGCTTAAAGCCCCGTTACACATAATGACGCACCAGTGATCCTGACAGTGATCCGACCTGGCCGGGATCGCTGGTGCGTCGCTACCTGGTCACTGGTGAGATACCAGACAGGCAGACTTACCAGCGACCCCCATTCTGCGGCCGACACCTGACGGTCGTTGGGATCTGTCAGGTGCTCGGCCGCAGAATGGGGATTGCTGGTCGGTACCCCTGTCACACACCACGATGCAGCATGCCCAGCGGGAGATCGCCCATCAAAAAATGGTCTAGGCCATTCATTAACAGCGGGGGGCCGCGCGCTGGTGTGTGTCACACACAGCGATATCGCTGACGAGGTTGCTGCTACGTCACAAAACCTGTGTGTGAAGTACCCCTAAGAGACAGTGCTGAGCTGTCAGCTTGTCAGTGCAAACCTCTTTGATCTTATCTGACTCCTCTGCAGTCACATTGGCTCTGCTCAGTGCTATCAGCTGATGGCCCTAACACAGCACCCTATCTCTGATCTATCTTCTCTCAGGAGTTGTATGGGGCTGATAACATGGATCAGAGCCAATGTGACTGCAGAAAAGTTAGATATGATTAAAGGAGTTTGCACTGACAAGCTGACAGCTAAGCACTGTCTCTTAGCCTGAGGTAAACTTTAGATACACTAATCTGTGGTAGCCAAGAGAGTGCACACTATAAGCTCCACCCCCACCCTTATAAGGCCATATTCAGTGTTTGTGGAGCTGAATACTGATATCTCTGACAAACCAGGTGTCACGATTACCTTAGTCATGACCTGCAGCTCTCTGGCGCCCCCTTAGCCTGCTGGCCAAATCCGGTATTGCCAGAGGATAAGAAGGAGCCCAGCTGCTCTAATTTATGTTGTCTACTGCGGCACGTGATGTGACAGGATGTATATATACCACCAGTTCCTGCTAGGAACGTATATATACCTCGATCCAGTCACCCTCAGGCCCACAATATTGCATAAATACAAAAACCGGTATCTGCCACCACCGATCTCTTACAGGTGGATCGGTAACCTGTAGGATAGCGTAAAAAGAGCAGGGAGGTCGTGAGAGCTCGTTCATAGGACAAGGAGATCGAGACTAGTAAATTATAATATTTTACTCCCAAGAGAGGCAGTGATTATATAAAAGATTTACAAGGTATTACATAAGAGACAATTTACATGTATGAATAAACAGTTATAAATACAAAAGGAATAAAGTAAGAAAAGTTCAGACCTAGTCACGCATGGTAAACTTAGTTCCGTGGAGGAGGCCTCTCTCCTGGATGGTAAGATTCTGTCGTACAGCTGGTATTGACTGTCAGGCCTCTGGAGCAGAATCACCCAAAAATGTCCTCTTTGCTTTTATTAAACCAGGGGGAATCTGTGACCCCCCCTCGCAGAGTGAGCCCTCCTTTGTGGGCGTGTCTGCTGAGACCTTCTCTCTCACCAGGCTTAATAAATCCCCATCCTTCATATCTGGGGATGGGGTGGTCTCACAATTATGATCTATAACTCATTTTCCATGTCAGGTAATTCTGAGAAGTTTGATACCAAATATGACCTGCTTATGATGTCCAGAATGGCAGCAATCTATTCCCAGGTCCCTGCACGTTGTATAACTGTATAAAACACATCATTAAATGCGCCAAACAGTAAATAACCTGAAAATGTGAATTTTATGTTTGTGGCATGAAAAGATCTTAAATTCGATATAGAAAACACTGTAAGTTTGAACAAAGGATTTTCTTTAGGAACAGATCTTGGTTGAAACCTGTAAGCTCGGCCCCCTCCCCCAGGTATTTACGATCCGTCGTAAATGGCTTAGGCTGGGGGGATGCTGTAAGCTGCACACAAACCAACAAAGGGAGGACGGATGGGGAAGCTAGATCTGTCTCTGCAGAAAAAAATCATGAGCAATATCATCCATTCATGACACCAGCATATGTCAGCTTTAAAACAGCCAAGGTGGGCCATTTTCTAAAAGGTTTTTCGGAATGCTTTCTTTCAGATTTAATTTATCTAGTATATTTGAAAGGTATTTAAAATCACTAGCTCTACATTATTGTTGAATAAAAATGTAAACAAGCAGATAAACTTTATGAAGGCTTAGACACTTGGAGTGCATTTTTGCTTACACTAATCATGTGTTAGGGCCGCTTTACACACACCAACTTCTGTGACCAACTTCTGAACAGATCTCTGGTTGCAGTGAAATCATGGACACATTGTTCCATTTTGTGGCTGTGCACAAATGATACAATGTGTCCATGATTTCACTGCAACCAGAGATCTGTTCAGAAGTTGGTCACAGAAGTTGGTGTGTGTAAAGTGGCCATGTTGTCATGTTGTGCACCTTATTAGTATAAAATTAAAAGGACTCCATTTGTTTGACCCAGATCTCCATCTTTTCATTTTTTATGCGTCTCACAGGCTGAGGCGATGCCGTGTTCCGAGCTCCATATAGAACCGAAAAAGGCAAAATGGTGAGTTGGACTATATGCCTATTTGTTACACACATTATTATTATCAAGTCTGCAAGATTTTTTTAAAATATTGTGTTCAGTTTATATGGTGAAATCTGGTGACATATTTTAATCACATATTTGACAAGTGCTTATCTGCTTAAGGCCACGTGCACACGCTGAATATTTGATGAGTTTTTTACCTCAGGATTTGTAGCCAAAATCAGCAGTGGATAATTCAAAACAGAAGTGGTGCAGGTGTTTCTATTAGACTTTTCCTCTGATTGTTCCACTCCTGGTTTTGTCTACAAATCCTGAGGTAAAAAACTCATCAAATACTGAACGTGTGCACATGGCCTAAGGGTGCCATCACACAGGTCAATTTTATGAACGATATTGTTAGCGATCACATGTACGTGCGATCACTAACAATATCGTTCAGATCGCTGGTGAGCGGTCACACAGGCAGACTCACCAGCGATCAATAGACCAGAGACATCGTGGAAACGATTTAAATATCATTTCCACGATATTTTGCTCCCGCTGCCAGCCTGCGGAAAGCGGGAGCAGGCTGGTCTCCAAGGTGAACTGCGGGTATCTAGGTAGCGCGCACTGCCTAGTTGCCCGCTGTGTACCTTAGATACCAGCCGGTGAGCGGAGGAGGCTGGTAACTAAGGTACACATCCGGTATCTAGGCAGCACGCGCTGCCTAGATACCCGCAGTTTGCCTTGGATACCAGCTCCCAGTGCTTGTGAGAGGCGCTGGGAGCTGGCTTATCGGTCGTCTCCCGGTGTTACACGCAGCGATGCTGCATGTCCACCAGCCGACCAACGATTGATTTGAGGACAGGACCTCAAATCAAACGATGAACGATCAGCCGACTGATCGTTCATCGTTTGTAGAGTCACACTCAACGATGTCGTTTCGACATCGTTCAAGCGTCACAAAACACGTGACTTTTGAACGATATCGGCAACGATATCCTTACGTGTGACGGTACCTTAAGGCTGCTTTCACACTGCAGTTTTTTCCTGATCAGTGTTCATTAGGTTTGTGTGCCAAAACCAGGAGAGGAACCAGGAGAGGAACTTGCAGAGAAAAAGTATAACTGAAAGATTGACACCTGTTCTGGGTTTTGGAGACACTCCTGGTTTTGGCACACAAAACCTAATGAACACTGATCAGGAGAAAATGCAGTGCGAAAGCAGCCTTATGCAGCTTAATTTAGCTGCTTTTTTTTTGCTAAAAACCAAGCATATCATAAAAGGGAGTCTAAGTTGATCTGAACACAACCCTCTTTTTATTACTTATTTTAATAATACTTTACATTACAGCTGTTTCTCTTAGTTGTTCAATCACACATGTTCATCAAAAAGTGCTATGTTCCAGGGCAGCAACAACATAAATTTACTGACTAAAAGATAATAATCACAATACGATCATCTGGCAATAGGCAAAAACATATTCAAGGGGTTGTTCGGCCTTACAGTACATGTCTGCGGTTACTCTGTCACTCACAGCTCGCGCACTCTTGTACCATGACAGCAAATTTGTGATTTGCATTTATGTAGTCAGGTGCCAACTACAGTATGTGCCTCACTCAATGCAAGTGAATTGAGTGAGGCCAGATACACCTAGTCAGAATGTAGTAAGAAGTATGTACAACAGTGACTTCAGACTTGTAACTCAAGGCAACACCCTGCTAGGCAAATGAGTCAGGTTTGATTTTAGAAAACACATCTTACAACCTTATATAAATGATTAAGTTCATTAATTGGATGATAGCTGCATGAAAAAAGACATGAAAGCAGTCATTTAATTTTAGTAAATATAGTATAAAGACTTATACGAATAAACTTCTTTAAGCAATCTGACTTACCATAAATTCCTCTAAGGACTGATAGGTTTTCCCTCGAAATTCACAGTAATTTTTCTTTTCTTTACATTGGGGGCAACACTGACTGTTGTCAACTTGAATACAACGTGGGTGCAGCCTTGGGCACTCTGGTTGAATGCAAAGGGGCCCTTCTTCTGTGCAACGACAGGGGCAAGCTGAAGGGCCAGGTGTAAACTTTTCCCCAATGGCATATACAAAACCACTTTCATCCACGCAACCTTTCCCACGATAATCTGGGTAGGCATATTCCTCCTGTGTTGTTGCTATATCCAGAAGGGTTGCTTCTTCAATGGGTTGTTCTTGAATCACATCTGATTGCATTTGTGTAATAGTCCCTGATTTAGTACTCATAGTCTGAGTAGTCAAAATCAGTTTTTGTCTACTCAAAAAATATCTGTTTAAATTAATTTTGTTAGCTGAATTTTTCCAATCTTTCACAAAATAGTCCTTCTGTATTTTGTTCTCATTTATTAAACCCAAATGTGTTTCATTCTGATTGTTATGAGCTGTATGGTCCCTCTTTTCTTGACTGTTTTTCAGTTGTTCATGCCCTTGTGTCTGTGTAAGATTTTGGACACGTAAAGTAGGGTTGCATAGGGCAACCATGAGGCAACATGTTACAAGAAGAGAGCTGGAAAGAGCCCCAATTGCCATTACAGTGGAGCTGGGCATTTCCTAGCACAACACCAGGTCTGAGCTCCTTTCTTCAATGTTGATTGGTGGCTTGAAATTCGAGTCTCTGCAGGATATAAAAGGTTATATTCAGTTCAGTAATTATTTTCATATAGATTTATTGTCATCAATGAAAAATTTAAGGATTCTATTACTTTTTGTTTACAGATATAGTGCTACAACATTAACATAACCCATCCAAAGAGCTGTGAGATGATTCAATGTGTCAATTCAGACACTCTGCATCATATGTATCAGTGTGAATGGTGCTCTATGCAGGCCTAGTGTATGCATGGCAGTTCGCCTCCCACATTTTGCTGGTAGAGGTGATTCATCAGCCTGCAGCTGGGCTTGCTCCACAATTGGGCTCTGACTGCGTCCTGTAAGTGCATTTGGTTTCTGTTTTTGGCATGGATTTCAGACACTCTGCATCATATGTATCAGTGTGAATGGTGCTCTATGCAGGCCTAGTGTATGCATGGCAGTTCGCCTCCCACATTTTGCTGGTAGAGGTGATTCATCAGCCTGCAGCTGGGCTTGCTCCACAATTGGGCTCTGACTGCGTCCTGTAATGGTGGGTTTACACACACCAATTTATCTGTTCAATCTCTGAACCAATCTCTGGTTGCAGTGAAATCATGGATACATTGCTCCATTTTGTGGCTGTGTACAAAATGGAGCAATGTATCCATAATTTCACTGCAACCAGAGATCTGTTCAGAGATTGAACAGATAAATTGGTGTGTGTAAACCCACCATAAGTGCATTTGGTTTCTGTTTTTGGCATGGATTTCAGACACTCTGCATCATATGTATCAGTGTGAATGGTGCTCTATGCAGGCCTAGTGTATGCATGGCAGTTCGCCTCCCACATTTTGCTGGTAGAGGTGATTCATCAGCCTGCAGCTGGGCTTGCTCCACAATTGGGCTCTGACTGCGTCCTGTAAGTGCATTTGGTTTCTGTTTTTGGCATGGATGGTAAGTATTAATATTATATAACTACACATAAATAAATACAAATATGTATATGCATACTTTTAAGTATATATACAGGGGTCCCCAACTCCAGGCCTCAAGGGCTGCCAACAGTGCAGGTTTTCAGGATTTCCTTAGTATTGCACAGGGCTTGGAATCATGACCAGTGCAGGTGATCAAATTAGCACCTGTGCAATACTAAGGAAATCCTGAAAACCTACACTGTGGCGGCCCTTGAGGCCTGGAGTTGGGGACCTTTGTATATATACCGTATATACTCGTGTATAAGCCGACCCGTGTATAAGCCGACCTCCCTACTTTTGCCCCCAAAACCTGGAAAACCTATTGACTCGTGTATAAGCCGAGGGTGGACTCCAGCACAGGTATACAGCCCCCAGCAGTGTGGTATACAGGCCCCCCAATGGTAGTATACAGCAGCCTCCCCAGTGGTAGTATACAGCAGCAGCCCCAGTGGTATATACAGCAGCAGCTCCAGTAGTTAGTATACAGCAGCCCCAGAGGTATATACAGCCCCAGTGGTAGTATACAGCATCCCCAGAGGTATATACAGCCCCGGTGGTAGTATACAGCATCCCCAGAGGTAGTATACAGCAGCCCCAGAGGTAGTATACAGCAGCCCCAAAGGTATATACAGCAGCCCCAGTGGTAGTATACAGCAGCCCCAGAGGTAGTATACAGCCCCAGTGGTAGTATACAGCAGCCCCAGAGGTAGTATACAGCAGCCTCAGAGGTATATACAGCCCCATTGGTAATATACAGCAGCCCCAGAGGTATATACAGCCCCAGTGGTAGTATACAGCAGCCCCAGAGGTATATACAGCCCCAGTGGTAGCATCCAGCAGCCCCAGAGGTATATACAGCCCCAGTGGTAGTATCCAGCAGCCCCAGAGGTATATACAGCCCCAGTGGTTGTATACAGCAGCCCCAGAAGTATATACAGCCCCAGTGGTAGTATACAGCAGCCCCAGAAGTATATACAGCCCCAGTGGTAGTATACAGCAGCCCCAGAGGTATATACAGCCCCAGTGGTAGTATCCAGCAGCCCCAGAGGTATATACAGCCCCAGTGGTAGTATACAGCAGCCCCAGAAGTATATACAGTCCCAGTGGTAGTATACAGCAGCCCCAGAGGTATATACAGCCCCAGTGTAGTATACAGCAGCCCCACAGGTATATACAGCCCCAGTGTAGTATACAGCAGCCCCACAGGTATATACAGCCCCAGTGGTAGTATACAGCAGCCCCAGAGGTATATACAGCCCCAGTGGTAGTATACAGCAGCCCCACAGGTATATACAGCCCCAGTGTAGTATACAGCAGCCCCACAGGTATATACAGCCCCAGTGTAGTATACAGCAGCCCCACAGGTATATACAGCCCCAGTGGTAGTATACAGCAGCCCAGAGGTATATACAGCCCCAGTGTAGTATCCAGCAGCCCCAGTGGTATATACAGCCCCAGTGTAGTATCCAGCAGCCCCAGTGGTAGTATACAGCCCCAGTGTAGTATCCAGCAGCCCCAGTGGTATATACAGCCCCAGTGTAGTATCCAGCAGCCCCAGAGGTATATACAGCCCCAGTGGTAGTATACAGCCCCAGTGTAGTATCCAGCAGCCCCAGTGGTAGTATACAGCCCCAGTGTAGTATCCAGCAGCCCCAGTAGTAATAAACAGCCCCCCCTCCTTATCATGTCCCCCCCCAGGCTGCGGCAGCTGTCAAAATAACAAACACTTTATACATCACCTTCCGGCTCAGTTCCTCCGCTCCTCCGGTCCTCCGCTCCTCCACTCGCCGGCTTCTTCTTCCTTGTTGTGCCGGCTTCTGTGACCGCGCGCAGGAAATGACGTCATCTCCTGCGCCCAGTCACATGACACCGGCACAACAAGGAAGAAGAAGCCGGCGAGCGGAGGAGCGGAGGAGCTGCGCCGGAAGGTGATGTATAAAGTGTTTGTTATTTTGACAGCTGCCGCAGCCTGGGGGACCCATATTAAGGAGGGGGGCTGTGTAGTGCAATATGCACGGCATCCCCCCGCCGCTGATGGACGGGGGGATGCCGTGCATATTCATTGCACTAATGAGGCGGCCCCACGTGACCGCCTGCGGAAACCGCGGCCCCCTCCTGCCTCCTCCAGCCCCCGGTCACACCCCCCCCCCCCACAGCATACCGTATGACCCGTGTATAAGCCGAGGGGGGGACTTTTCAGCCCAATTTTTGGGCTGAAAAACTCGGCTTATACACGAGTATATACGGTAAATATATATTCAATATATATACAGCTCTGGAAAAAATTAAGACACCACTGCAAAATTTTCAGTTTCTCTGATTTTTCTCTTTATAGGTATATAATAAATGCAAAGAAAACAAGTTCTTATTCATTTAGAAACAACAACACTCATGTTTTAACTTAGGAGTTCAGAGGTCAATATTTGGTAGAATAACCACGATTTTTAGTCACAGCTTTCATGTGCCTTGGCATGCTTTCCAACAGTCTTTCACACTGCTTTTGGGTGACCTTATGTCACTCCTGGCACAACAATTTAAGCAGTTCTACATTGTTTGATGTCTTGCGACTGTCTCAATCATGTAAAACTAGAAAAAAAGCCTTTCATCAATGAGAAGCAAAGGAGAGCCAAGCTTAAGTTTGTGAAAGACCATAAGAATTGGACCATAGAGGGCTGGAGTAAGGTAATCTTCTCTGATGAGACTAATTTTCAGCTTTGCCCAACACCTTGGTTGTCGAATGGTTAGACAGAGACCTGGAGAGGTGTACACGCCACAGTGTCTTGCACTCACTATGAAATGGAGTGGAGGATCAGTGAAGATTTGGGGATGCTTCAGCAAGGCTGGAATTGGGCAAATAAAATCTTTGGGAAGGATGTATGAATCAAGCCGCATACAAGGTTATCCTTGAAAAGCACTTGCTTCCTTCTGCTCAAGCAAGGTTTCCCGACTCTGAGGACTGTTTTTTCCAGCAGGACAATACCCCATGCCACACAGCTAGTCCAATCAATGTGTGAATGAAGGAGCACCACATCAAGACTCTGTCATGGCCAGCCCAATCTCCAGACCTCAACCCCACTGAAAACCTCTGGAATATAAGAAAGAGGAAGATGAATAGTCACAGACCATCAAACAAAGAAGAACTGCTTAAATGTTTGTGCCAAGAATGGCATAAGGTCACCCAAAAGCAGTGTGAAAGGCTGGCTTCACACTTGCGTTCGCCTGCGCTGCACATTGAGACGGGCGAATGCAAGCCGAGCACAAGCACCGGCCATCCCTATGTTTAACATGGGGACGCACGGTGTATTCGCTCGGGTGCGGATGGCCGTGCGTACTCATTGATCCCCATGTGTCGTTTGTATGCATGCGGGTGCTTGCGTACAAATCATACATTCTCGTCCGCACCGAATCTGCAACAAGTTGCAAATCATGGTGCGGACGAGAATGTCCATCCGCACCCGAGCGCATACACCGCAAGTCCCCATGTTAAACAAAGGGATGTGCGGTGTATGCGTTTGGCTTGCGTTCGCCCGCTGCAATGAGCAGTGCAGGCGAACGCAAGTGTGAAGCAACCCAAAGACTGGTGGAAAGCATGCCAAGACGCATGAAAGCTGTGATTAAAAATCAGGTTATTCCACCAAATATATCAATTTCTATACTCTTCCTGAGTTAAAACATGAGTATTGCTGTTTGTATATGAATTAGAACTTGTTTTCTCTGCATTATTTAAAGTCTGAAACCACCATTTCTTTTTTATTATCTTGACAATTTCTCATTTGCTGCAAATAAATACAAATTTTTTAGTTTTGAATTTCGGAGACATGTTGTTATAAGTTTATAGAATAAAACATAAATGTACATTTTACTCAAAAATATACCTATAAAGAGAAAAATCACAGAAACTGAAAATTTTGCAGTGGTCTCTTAAGGTACCTTTACACGCGGCAACTTTTCTAGGAATTTCACTGGCAACTTACTGGTCGCAGTGAAATCATGGAGACATTGTTCTATTTGTACACAGCAACAAGATAGAACAATGTGTCCATGATTTCACTGCAACCAGTAAGTTGCCAGTGAAATTCCTAGAAAAGTTGCCGCGTGTAAAGGTACCCTTAAAGGGAACCTGACCCCTAAAAATCATCCCCTAGCCTCCTCAGACCTGTCCCTGCAGTAGCCTAACACATTTCTAGGCATCCCTTTGTCCAAAAACTGTGTTTGTAAAGATTAGCAAAGTCATTATATTACCTCCAGAACTGCGACTTCTCAGAGCTTGAGAAGTCACAAAAGGCGTTCCCTGTTTCTGCTCCTCGCCACCTGCATCGTAACTATGCACGCCCCGATGGGCTTGCTAAAGAACAGAGAGCCTCTGCATCACCTAAATGGGCGGTATAGCTGCTATGACGCTAATAGGGTCATATCCGGCTATACTGACATCAGTACACCCATTTGGGTGTACTGCGGACCTTGCATTGCGCATGCGCGAGGTTGTTTTGCAGTTTCTTATCAGCGATGAGCTGCCGTGAACCAGTTTTGTGAGCTCCATACACCGCAGAGCAGAAGAAAGAAGTGTGCTCTTTTATCATATTAATTTGATGATTTTTAGGGGTCAGGTTCCCTTTATTTATTTCCGAAGCTGTTTATGTATATATAAACACACACACGAAGACATGTATAACTACACACGTGCTTACATACATATATATGTATATATATGTATTCTTTTAAGTATATATACAGTGTTGGCCAAAAGTATTGCCACCCCTGCAATTCTGTCAGATAATACTCAGTTTCTTCCTGAAAATGATTGCAATCACAAATTCTTTGGTATTATTATCTTCATTTAATTTGTCTTCAATGGAAAAAAACACAAAAAGAATTGTCCTAAAGCCAAATTGAATATAGTTCCACACCAAACATAAAAAAGGGGGTGGACAAAAGTATTGGCACTGTTAGAAAAATCATGTGATGCTTCTCTAATTTGTGTAATTAACAGCACCTGTAACTTACCTATGGCACCTAACAGGTGTTGGCAATAACTAAATCACACTTGCAGCCAGTTGACATGGATTAAAGTTGACTCAACCTCTGTCCTGTGTCCTTGTGTGTACTACATTGAGCATGGAGAAAAGAAAGAAGACCAAAGAACTGTCTGAGGACTTGAGAAACCAAATTGTGAGGAAGCATGAGCAATCTCAAGGCTACAAGTCCATCTCCAAAGACCTGAATGTTCCTGTGTCTACCGTGCACAGTGTCATCAAGAAGTTTAAAGCCCATGGCACTGTGGCTAATCTCCCTAAATGTGGACGGAAAAGAAAAATTGATAAGAGATGTCAACACAAGATTGTGCGAATGATGGATAAAGAACCTCGACTAACATCCAAACAAGACCAAGCTGCCTTGCAGTCCGAGGGTACAACAGTGTCAACCCCTACTATCCATCGGCATTTGAATGAAAAGAGACTGTATGGTAGGATACCCAGGAAGACCCCACTTCTTACCCAGAGACATAAAAAAGCCAGGCTGGAGTTTTCCAAAACTTACCTGAGAAAGCCTAAAATGTTTTGGAAGAATGTTCTCTCTTTTTGGGCAAAGGAATCAACATACAGTTTACAGGAGAAAAAAAAGAGGCATTCAAAGAAAAGAACAGGGTCCCCACAGTCAAACATGGCGGAGGTTCCCTGATGTTTTGGGGTTGCTTTGTTGCCTCTGGCACTGGACTGCTTGACAGTGTGCATGGCATTATGAAGTCAGAAGACTACCAACTAATTTTGCAGCATAATGTAGGGCCCAGTGTGAGAAAGCTGGGTCTCCCAAAGAGGTCATGGGTCTTCCAGCAGGACAATTACCCAAAACACACTTCAAAAAGCACTAGAAAATGGTTTGAAAGAAAGCAGTGGAGACTTCTAAGGTGGCCAGCAATAAGTCCAGACCTGAATCCCATAGAACACCTGTGGAGAGATCTAAAAATGGCAGTTTGGAGAAGGAACCTTTCAAATATCAGGGACCTGGAGCAGTTTGCCAAAGAAGAATGGTCTAAAATTCCAGCAGAGCATTGTAGGAAACTCACTGATGGTTACCGGAAGCGGTGATTGCAGTTATTTTGGCTAAAGGTTGTGCAACCAAGTATTAGGCTGAGCGTGCCAATACTTTTGTCTGGCCCATTTTTGGAGTTTCGTGTGAAATGATCAATGTTTTGCTTTATGCTTCATTCACTTTTTGTTTTTTCATTGAAGACAAATTAAATGAAGATAATAATACCAATGAATATTTAAGAATAATGCAATAAATACACGATATCTATCATCTACCTATGTGTCTATGATGTCTATTGAATATTCTCCTGGGCTTGCCTTAGGGTAGAGACACACTTCAGTTCCTGATCAGTTTTCCTGATCAGTGTTCATCAGTTTGTGTGCCAAAACCAGGAGTGCCTCCAAAACCCACCACAGGTGTCAATCTTTCAATTATACTTTTTCTCTGCAAGGTTCACTCCTGGTTTTGGCACACAAACTGATGAAAACTGATCAGGAAAACTGATCAGGAACTGAAGTGTGTCCCTACCCTTAGTTGGTAGAGCATTCGTGTTGTATGAATGGCATGAACATGTTGTTGTCTGTTTGCCCTGTCTTCTGGTGATTCATTCAGCCGACACGGTCTATGAGATTTGGCATCTTGGGCTTGTCTGGCAGCAGTTTGTTGTGGCGTCTCCTGTTGCCGACGACGTCTGTGAGATGCCGCATCCTGGGCTTGTCTCACGACAGTTTGTTGTGGTGTCTCTTGGTGTCGACGTTGTCGTCAATTTGCAACTTCTGCAGCTTTTCTGTCATCGTCATTGGCGTATTTGTGCTTACGACCAATTAAACCCATTGAATAAACGTGACTGAAGTAGTTCAGACTGTCACTGACACAACATATGAAGTAAATGTGACTGAAGAACAGCACACTATGACTGACAGACCTTGTAAACAGGAGTGAACTGTGTCACACTATGAATGACAAATCTTGTAAACAGGAGTGAAGTGCGTCACACTGAGTGGCAGACCTTGTAAACAGGAGTGAAGTGCGTCACACTATGGCTGACAGCCTTGTAAATAGGAGTGCAGTGCGTCACACTATGACTGACAGCCTTGTAAACAGGAATGAAGTTAGTCACACTGACCGGCAGCCTTGTGTACAGGAGTGAACTGCGTCACACTGACTGACAGCCTTGTAGACAGGAGTAAAGTTTGTCACACTGACTGACAGCCTTGTAGACAGGAGTAAAGTTTGTGATACTGACTGAGAGCCTTGTAGACAGGAATGAAGTTTGTCACACTGACCGACAACCTTGTGTACAGGAGTGAACTGCGTCACACTGACTGGCAACCTTGTAGACAGGTGTAAAGTTTGTAACAGTGACTGACAGCCTTATAGACAGAGTGTGGCGACCAATCAGCGGCACGGGATTCATATTTTCTGCTTGGCGTGCGGTTTTAATTCCGCGTCTCTTATTGGTCGCTATGGCGAGCCGCTGACCTCTGTACAGCAGTAGCTGAGCCGCCTGAGTACCTGCCTCACGGAGGTCCGAGGTGAGCCAACCAGGAGATGACCGGCGTCAGCCGGTCGTCTCTCGGCTGCTCGCTGTGGTAGTACCTGAGCGGGTTTCAAACCGCGCGCCAGCATATGGTTTGAATGCCGCGGCGACCAATGAGAGATGCGGCATTCAAACCACGCGCCAAGCCGCATTACTTCTCTGACTTGTCGGCGCGGCCGCAGCGACCAATCAGTGAGGTGGCATGGCTTGGCTGGATGTATGAATCCTGCGCCGCTGATTGGTCGCTGCTGAGAGTGGCAACCAATCAGCGGCGCAGGATTCATACATCCAGCCAAGCCGCGCTACTTCTCTGATTGGTCGCTGAGGCCACGCCGACAAGTCAGAGAAGTAATGCGGCTTGGCGCGTGGTTTGAATGCCGCATCTCTCATTGGTCGCCGCGGCATTCAAACCAATGCCGTCCCATTGTCGCCGGGCATTCAAACCCGCGCCAAGCCGTGCTACTCTCTGATTGGTCGCTGCTCCGCGACCAATCAGAGAAGTTGCGCGCTGCACGTGTTAAGCCACACTCCATGTCGCCGCGGCATTCAAACTACGTGCCGCGTCTCTCATTGGTCGCCGCGATCACCAATGAGAGACGCGGCATTCAAACCGCGCGCCAAGCCGCGCTACTTCTCTGATTGGTCACGGCGGCCGCCGTGACCAATCAGCAATGTAGTGCATCTTGGCGGGAAATATGAATCCCGCGCCGCTAATTGATTGCTGCTGAGACCAGCAACCAATCAGCGGCGCGGGATTAATATTTCCCGCCAAGCCACGCCGCTTCGCTGATTGGTCGCTGCGGCTGCGCCAACCAAGCAGAAAACCAGCGCGGCTTGGTGCGTGGTTTGAATCCTGCTCGGGTACTATGCCGGTCATCTCCCGACTGGCTCACCTCAGACTTCTGTGAGGCAGGTAGCCGCGGCTCAGCTACTGCTGCACAGAGGTCATCGGTTCGCCGATCATCTCTCGGCTGGCTCGCCGCAGACCTCCACGAGCGGCTGTTTCGCATACACTGTGCTCATTGGTCGCCGCGGCGGCCAATGAGCACTGGCACGCGATTCCGGCCTTAGACAGAAGTGGCCACAAGGCAATTATATAGTAGATTTATGTATACATACTGTGAGACAAGGGATATAGCTCAGCTGGGATCTTTGCGGCTCAATCAAGTGGATGTGGAGTCATTTATTTACCAGATGGATGAGGTCATGCATTTGTGAACGGGCTGGCTGATGTTCCACAAATCTCAATAGATGAACCCTCTGTGCCCTGTAAGGTAGCGAGCCGGGGGACTCGCTTGCTGCGTAATGACGCCAACATGTGTATAATTTTTCCAAATGTCTACCCATTTATTTCTCACCAGCATCAATACCCGGGGTACTACATTTAACACAAACACGTCACATAATACATTACTTTCCACAATACATTACATATAATATTACACATATGCCATTATAGTAACCCGGGACCTGTAACCACCTTTCTTTCCCCATTGGAGCTCTATCAACCGCACCCGTGGTGGCTACGGCCTTCGGCCTATCTCTACATTTCACACATATTTTACAGTACATAAGTTATCTATCAACAATAACACCTCTAGGCTCAGAACAGGGATTGGCAAACCCTAGTAACCCGTGGGAGCCCTTCTAACCCCTGCTTCTGACCTCTCATACACTACATTCATTGTGGTTCATCAGGTACTTTAACTGACTACTTGAGTCGGACCCAAGGGCGGCTATGCCCGCCTGGCACAATACATACAATCACCTCCCGAAGGGCTACATTCATTCCGGTTCATCAGGTCCTTTAATGGACTACTTGAGTCGGACCTAAGGGCAGCTATGCCCGCCTCGCACAATACATACAATCGCCTCCCGAAGGGCTACATTCATTCCGGTTCATGAGGTCCTTTAATGGACTACTTGAGTCAGACCTAAGGGCGGCTATGCCCACCTGGCACAATACATACAATCACTGGGTCTCTTACACAAGACATAAAATATCCATACACTTCAACAGGTCCTTTAACTGACTATTTAGTATGACCTAATGGCGGCTCTGCTCGCCTGGCACAATCTACGCACAGGGCATACAGTTCACTCAAGCCTACAGGAACTGCCTTCTTACCAGGCACGGATCCAGGTCTCGCTACCTGTATCACAGGTCCACCATGCATCCCCACGGGCTCCTTCCCGGACGTGGGTCAAACCACGTCCGGACCAGCATCCACCAGGTCAGCCACAACTTCCCCGCTCCAGGTGCTGTAATGACCCCGGTCCTGGCTTTCAGCATGGAGCTAGCATGCTCCCTTCACCATCTGACATCATGGTGGTCTGGACTATCTCTCTCAGTCCCTCACACAGACTAGATTTGCATCTTTGGATGTTTCAGGCTGAATGATCTCAGAAGTCTGTGAACTCTTTCACTCACTCAGCTGGCGGGCTCTTATCGTGTCTGCCACGCCCACACAAACACACCCAGTTGGCTGCTAGTAATCAGCCTCCTCTAGTTCCTGTACAGCTGCTCATCTATGTGCCTGATCTCTACAGCACTCACACAGCTTGTTTAACTCCTTGTATTCCTGGTAGGTTCACAGTACACACAATGCTTTCAGCCGCTCATTGGTCTCATTATTCTTCAGGCATTGACATACTGGGTGCCGGACATGATTACACAACACACCTACGGTACAACATGGCTCATGTGCACAGGATCCTATACTGATCCTGCATGTGATGGGCCCCGGCCATGGGGACATGCCCGCGGTGCCTCACAGCCCGTACATATGAATTTACTCCCAGCCTTGCCAGGATTTCGCCTTTTAGTTTCACATAGTCCATAGCATCAGCTCCACTTAGATCATAATAGGCCTTTTGTGGATCCCCGACCAGGAATGGAGCAACCACTTCAGCCCATTTGTCCTTTGGCAAGTGTTCACGTTCTCCACTACGTTAAAACACGGCCAGATATGCTTCCACATCATTGTCAGCAGTCATTTTAAGTAAAGTCTTTTGTACAGCTTTCCGTGCACTAGCAGCGCTTTGTGCACGGTCCTCCACATCACGTGGCTGCCGAATCAAGGCCTCCTTTATTGCACTTAACTGCTCCCCACAGCTTCCCAAGGATGAAGCCGTTGTTTTAGAGCGGCGATACGCGTCGGTCCCTGCTGCTATGTGCCCCTGGTCTCCTGACCTGCTATGGTGACTATAACTTATCTTTGACTTTTTTCCAGGCATTGGTGTTGCATTGTCCTGACTTTTGTTTATCCTTCATGTTTTCTCACCCTGCTCGCAGGTGAATGATTTTTGATGCCTCAGCATTAACTGAACTGACCATTCCAGTTGATGGTGTGCTCTCCTAGACCTGTGTTACTGACCTCAGAGCTTTTGTCCTTAATTCGCTCTTAGGCAGGACTGACATTTTTGTATTTGTGACTTTTTTCATTCTTGTTACTCCATAGGGACATTAGGTCCCTGTACTATACTTTATCACAGGAGTCTATGAGTCGCATCTCACTGTTTTGTACATTGGTGCAATATATTTTGATTCAATATTAGCTGAGCTGCATTATCTTTCAACTGGGTTTGATGATTGCTATTCATGATTTTCTTGTTTTTTGATCAATGCCACCTATATTGTCCTGGAATCTCTTGTTTTTTTCATTCTTTCATGTCAGCAGGCTTGCCTTCCTGTAAGTCTAGTCACCAGCGGGTCCTAATCAAATATTTAAACCCATGTTTGGGTCTCATGATACAGCTATTCTGATGACATCTGGGGCCATAGTCATTGCTGTGTTGGTGGTTGTCCATCACACATTTTAAGTGTTTTTATTCTGTTTGTGTTTTTTGCTCATATTTCTCTGTATTACTGTTAATAAAGATTTACAAATTTTTTGAATTATTGGTCTGTTTCTCTGATCCCGGTCATTTGTACATGCTTTCTGGTTCTTTCCTCCTTTTCATTATTGGTGTATAGCATGTGACTGGTGGATCGCCTTCTAGTGCCACTCTAACACATTTCTTTGCAATACAGGAATGGAGCAACCACTTCAGCCCATTTGTCCTTTGGCAAGTGTTCACGTTCTGCACTACGTTAAAACACGGCCAGATATGCTTCCACATCATTGTCAGCAGTCATTTTAAGTAAAGTCTTTTGTACAGCTTTCCGTGCACTAGCAGCGCTTTGTGCACGGTCCTCCACATCACTTGGCTGCCGAATCAAGGCCTCCTTTATTGCACTTAACTGCTCTTGTTGCATTTGGTGCTGCTGCTCCAGCGCCTTCTGGAAGAAAGTATTGGTAACTACAAAATAAACCTAAGCAGCAAACATATTTTCTTACTTTGTCAGCTCCTCATTCCAGCAGACAGGGGGAAGGAATCCTCTAACCTCTCCTGATTATATCAGCTGATCCATAGAGGAACAAAACCTGGACTGAATGTGTAGAGTGGAACACTCAGTTCCACAGAGTAATCCAGAAAAACAGGCCCAGATTACACTGAAATAACCAGGCGTCAGTAACTTAACAACTGCTGGGATAAATCTGACTTCCCCAGCTTCTCTATTTGCATGGGATGACTATTGCAAAATCAATACAGACAGGCATATGAAATGAAACTAGGGGAAACATACCTGTTTTCTAGTACCTCTCCCCTTGGCACCTCACACACTCCCCCCCCTCTGTTCGAGCCCGCAGGGTCGGACACAGCGAGCCACCAAGCAGAGCGTTCTAGACAAGGCATCCGCATTCCCTTGTGTGGTGCCTGCTCTATGCTCCACAGAAAATTAAAAATTTTGCAATGCCAAGAACCAACGCATCACCCATTGCCCTCTTTTGCTTGGGACATCCATGTCAGGGGCGAATGGTCAGCCACTAGCCTGAATCGGCGACCTACTAAATAATATCACAAGGTTTATAGGGCCCACTTCACCGCCAAGGCCTCCCACTCGACAGTGTTGTATTTATTTTACGCCTCTGTAAGCTTTCTGCTTAGATAGCCCACTTAGTGCTCCTCACCATTCACGACTTGTAAAAACACTGCACCGAGGCCAACACCCGAGGCATCTGTTTGAACAAAAAATTCCCGTTTAAAGTCTGGTGTAACCAACACCGGTTGGTCACATAGAACAGTTTTGAACTGATGAAATGCCTTCTCTGTTTCTGCCTTCCAGTTTACTGTGACCGATTTTGACCCCTTGGTAAGATCTGTGAGTGGGGCTGCAATGGTCGCAAAATGTTTGACGAACTGCCGGTAATAACCAACGATCCCCAAAAAGGCTCTAACCTGTCATTTATTGACCGGTTGCGGCCAATTCCAAATGGCATCCACTTTATTCACCTGAGGCTTTATGACTCCCCTACCTATGACGTATCCCAGATAGCGAGCCTCTTCCAACCCCAATGTACATTTCTTGTGATTAGCAGTCAACCCAGCAGTTCTTAGGGAGTCGAAGACGGCTTGTACCTTTGACAAATGAGTCTCCCAGTTATCAGTAAAGACAATAATATCGTCCAAGTATGCGGATGCATACTGGAGATGGGGTTTTAGGATGATATCCATGAGTCGTTGGAAGGTGGCTGGGGCTCCATGCAACCCAAATGGCATATCCCGGTACTGGAACAGTCCCTGTGGCGCAACAAAGGCAGTTTTCTTTTTGGCAGAGTCAGTGAGGGGAATCTGCCAATAACCTTTTGTTAAATCAATAGTGGATATGTATTGGCCGACCCCAGCCTCTCGATAAGTTCATCAACTCTTGGCATGGGGTAGGCATCGAATTTCAATACCTCATTTAATTTGCGGAAATCATTACAAAATCGGATACTCCCATCAGGCTTAGGCACTAGCATGATGGAACTAGCCCACTCACTTCAGGACTCCTCAATAACTCTGCGAGCCAGCATTTTCTCTACTTACTGGGCAATGGCTTGTCTCTGGGCCTCAGGAATTCAATATGGTTTCAACTGGACCCGCGTCTGAGGGTCAGTGACAATGTCATATTTAATTAAGTGAGTATTTCCAGGAAGTTCCGAGAAAACATCTGCGTTTCTCTGTACGAACTCCTTGGTTTCTTGTATTTGGCTTTGGGACGGCGTGTCTGCAATACGCACCTCTGGCAGTTCTTTCTGGGGGTTAGTTTCCCTAGATGTTGGTGCTCCTCGAGGCCCACTATCAAGGGTAGCCCCTGCCGCCAGACTCTCTCTGTCCCACCAGGGCTTGAGTAGTTTATGTGGTAGATTTGTTCGAGCTTTCTCTTGTCTGGTTGGTGTATCCTATAATTCACTTCACCTATTCAATCCAGCACCTCATATGGGCCCTGCCATTTCGCAAGAAATGTATTTTCTACAGTAGGTACCAAAAATAATACCCGGTCTCCGGGTTGAAAGGCTCATGTTTTAGCTGCCCGATTGTACAACCTGCTTTGGGCGTGTTGTGCATGCTCTAAACATTCTTTCACAATTGGCATAACCGCTGCAATTCTGTCCTACATAAGTGTTATATGTTCGATTACACTGCGGTAAGGAGTTACCTCTTGCTCCCATGTCTTCTTGGCAATATCTAACAGGCCTCTGGGATACTGTGCATAAACTCAAACGGTGAAAAGCTCGTGGAAGATTGAGGTACCTCTCGGATGGCAAACAAGAGATATGGCAGAAGAGCATCCCAATCCCTCCCGTCCTTATCCACCACCCTTTTCAACATCACCTTTAGAGTTTTATGAAAGCGTTCCACCAACCCGTCGGTCTGAGGGTGATACACTGATGTATGCAGGTGGGAGATTTTTAGTAGTCTACACAGGTCCTTGAGTATCCGAGAAATAAAGGGGGTCCCCTGATCCGTAAGTATGTCTTTCGGAATGCCTGTGCGAGAAAACAAGTTAACAAGCTCCTTAGAAATTGCTTTTGCATTCTCATTCCGTAAGGGTACAGCCTCGGGATAACGGGTGGCGTAATCCAGTACCACCAGAATATATTGATGACCCCTGGCAGACTTAACTAATGGACTGACTATATTCATTGCTATTTTGTCGAAGGGCACTTCTATTATCGGCAAGGGCACCAGGGGGCTTCTAAAATGTGACATAGGTGCGGTCAACTGGCATTTAGGACATGACTGACAGTATTTGGTTACGTCTCCCACCAGACCTGGCCAAAAGAAACATTGGAGAATACGGTCTTTTGTCTTTTCTCCAGCCATGTGACCACACCAATGGATGCTTATGCGCCAGGTCTAAGATCACCTGACAAAAGGCCTTGGGCACCACTAACTGTTCTACCACCATTCCTTGCACTTTGTCTATGTGATACAGCATGCCCTGTTGCACCGCCACATGTGGGAACTCATTTTGAGCCCCTGGGTACAGTGGGGTTCCCTCAGAAACCTTCATATTTTCCCATGCCCTTGTTAGAGTACGATCCTGGGAGTTGAGTGGTCCCGAAATTATCGCGGGCCACTTCAAGACCTGGCATCTCTACAACATCCTCTAGCTCGTCTGCCTCGCCTGCAAACACAGCCAAGGGTGAGTCTACTGATTCTAGAGCTATCCCTGAGGTGTGCTCCCCATCGTCTTGCTCCAATGGCTCAGGGGCCAGCCCCAGGGTTTTCTTCATGGGTTTTTCCTCAACCACAAGTCCCATAAATAGGGAAAGTCTCTCCCAGGATTACACTATGCCACATAGAGACTTTACGACCACCATCTTATGTCTTTTGGCCCCCAATGGCGTGGCAAGAGTGACCCAGGCAGTGGGGTAGTTTTTAGTATCACCATGTATGCAACTAATGCCCACAGTTGACTGAGTGCTCCAGGGTAGAGATGAGCGATGTTCGATTCGAAATGTTCGCCAATCTCAGATTCGGCCTGTTTTGGGCGGTGTTTGAGTCATTCGACGAACTCGAACAATTTGCATCAAATTCGGAAGTTCTAGGGTATGTTCGATAACGATTCGACTCCCCCAGCATATTGACAGGCTTCCCCCGTAGGTATACAGGCAGAGCGGCCGGTCACGCGGTGCCGCTCATTTGCTATTCATGATATGCACTGCATCCTCCCGTCCATCAGCGGGGGGATGCAGTGCATATCCCGTAATACAGGCTCCCCCAGCATATATACAGGCTCCATCGTAGGTATACAGGCCCCCCTCACAGTTTTGCGGCCCCCCCCCCTCACAGTATGCCCCTCGCAGTGTTCCCCTCTGCTCCCCCGTCCTCCTATGTGCTCCCCTGTGTCTCTCCTCTGCTCCCCCTCTCCTCCTCCTCCTCCATTCTTCTCACCTGTCCTCGCTCCTGCACGGTCCCGTACGCTCCCGGTGGGTGTCCGGTCTCTCCAAGCGTCTCCTGCGATGTGCTGCAAGGACCTGGCGTGATGTTATATTCACATCACAGCCCGTTACCTAGTAACCGGCAGTAATTACACTGCCGGTTACTGGTTAATGGCTGTCATGTGATTATGACATCATGCCAGGTCCTGTAGAACAGAGGATAGGTGGGGATGACCTGCTTTGTTATTTTTAACCCCTGCACTCCGGAGGAGTGCATGAATGGATGGGTGTGTATGTATGTATGTGTGTGTATGTATGTATGTGTGTATGTATGTGTGTGTATGTATGTATGTGTGTGTGTATGTATGTGTGGGTATGTATGTATGTATGTGTGTATGTATGTGTGTGTATGTATGTGTGTATGTATGTGTGTGTATATATGTGTTTATGTGTGTGTGGGTATGTATGTGTGTGTGTATGTATGTGTGTATGTATATGTATGTATGTGTGTATGTATGTGTGTGTGTGTGTGTGTGTATGTGTGTATGTGTGTGCATATGTATGTATGGTGTGTATGTATTTATGTATGTGTGTATGTATGTATGTGTGTATGTGTGTGTGTATGTGTGTGTGTGTATATGTGTGCATATGTATGTGTGTGTATGTATTTATGTATGTGTGTGTGTGTGTATGTGTGTGTATGTGTGTGTATGTGTGTATATGTATGTATGTGTGTATATGTATGTATGTGTGTATGTATGTATGTATGTATGTTTGTATGTATGTATGTATGTGTATGTGTGTATGTATGTATGGTTCATGGATGGATGGTGTGAGCGTGCGTGGATGTGAGCTGGTGGATGTGAGCGTGCGTGGATGTGAGCGTGCGTGGATGTGAGCGTGCGTGGATGTGAGCGTGCGTGGATGTGAGCGTGAGTGGATGTGAGCGTGCGTGGATGTGAGCGTGTGTGGATGTGAGCGTGCGTGGATGTGTGACACCAGGACTCCCGGTGTCGCAGCTATCTGCTGACAGGGCCTGCTGTGACATCACAGTCACATGATCGGCGGTCATGAGACGTCCTGTCAGCAAATAGCTGCGACGCCGGGAGGACACTGGGACCCTGCGGGACCCTGCCGACCTCCCTGAAGATAATTTATTCACTGCTCTGCCGGCGCTCCCGCCGGCAGAGCAGTGAATGGGCTGTCACAGTAGGGTTCACCTGAGTTGAACCCTGACTGTGAAAGTCATTTTGCAGTCTGCTCTCCCTCTGCATAGACGTGACTACGTCGGACGGAAGAGGATTTTTTAAATAAAGTTGGAGTCCCTAATTGTGTTCTGTTTTATTTCTAATAAAATTATTTTTTCTCTGTGTTGTGTTTTTTTTCTATTAGTTACTGGAAATTCATGGCGGTCATGTCTAATATTGGCGTGACCGCCATAAATTTCGGGCTTAGGGCTAGCTGATAATAAAAAGCTGGCCCTAACCCCTTTATTACCCAGTGAGCCACCGCACCAGGGCCACTGGAAGAGCGGGGTTCAGCGCCAGAAGATGGCGCTTCAATGAATGCACCATCTTCTGGGGCGGCTGCGGGCTGCAATTTGCAGCGGGGGGTGCCCAGAACGCTTGGGCATCCCTGTGCTACGGATTCCAGCCCCCAGCTGCTTAGCCCCACGCAGTTTTTTTTTTTATTATTTCATGAAATTCATGAAATAATAGAAAAAGGGCTCCCCTATTTTCTTGTGTCTGGCCAGGTACAGATGGGCACCTGGGGGTTGGGGGCAGCCCGTCGCTGCCTGCTGGATCCGGCTGGTTACCAAAATACGGCGAAGCCCACGTCAAATTTTTTTCTGAAAAATCCATAAAACAATATAAATAAAAGGGACTGCATCTTTATTAACCCCTCGGCCATGGTGGAAGGGTTAATAAAGAGGCAGTCCCTTTTATTTATATTGTTTTATGGATTTTTCAGAAAAAATTTGACGTGGGCTTCGCTGTATTTTTGTAACCAGCCAGATCCAGCAGGCAGCGACGGGCTGCCCCCAACCCCCAGGTGCCTATTTGTACCTGGCCAGACACAAGAATATAGGGGAGCCCTTTTTTTTAATTATTTCATGAATTTCATGAAATAAGTAAAAAAAAAAAGCGTGGGGCTCCGCGCAATTTCTATGTCTAGCCAGGCTTACACCTGGGTGCTGGAATGCGCAGCACAGGGATGCCCAAGCGTTCTGGGCACCCCCCGCTGCGAATTGCAGCCCGCAGCCGCCCCAGAAGATGGCGCATTAATTGAAGCGCCATCTTCTGGCGCTGAACCCCGCTCTTCCAGTGGCCCTGGTGCGGTGGCTCACTGGGTAATAAAGGGGTTAGGGCCAGCTTATTATCAGCTGGCCCTAAGCCCGAAATTTATGGCGGTTACGCCAATATTAGACATGACCGCCATGAATTTCCAGTAATCAATAGAAAAAAACACAACACAGAGGAAAAAATAATTTTATTAGAAATAAAACAGAACACAATTAGGGACTCCATCTTTATTTAAAAAATCCTCTTCCGTCCGACATAGTCCACAACGAAGGTCTCACGACGATCGCCTCCGACGTAGTCCATAAACAGAATCTTCACTGCCACATCCCTCTGCATAGACTCACATCTATGCAGAGGGAGAGCAGACTGCAAAATGACTTTCACAGTCAGGGTTCACCTCAGGTGAACCCTACTGTGACAGCCCATTCACTGCTCTGCCGGCAGGAGAGCCGGCAGAGCAGTGAATAAATTATCTTCAGGGAGGTCGGCAGGGTCCCGCAGGGTCCCAGTGTCCTCCCGGCGTCGCAGCTATCTGCTGACAGGACGTCACATGAACGCCGATCATATGACTGTGACATCACAGCAGGCCCTGTCAGCAGATAGCTGCGACATCGGGAGTCCCGGTGTCACACATCCACGCACGCACACATCCACGCACGCTCACATCCACGCAAGCTCACATTCACGCACGCTCACATCCACGCACGCACACATCCACGCAAGCACACATCCACGCAAGCACACATCCACGCAAGCACACATCCACGCAAGCACACATCCACGCAAGCACACATCCACGCACGCATTCACGCACACATCCACGCACGCACACATTCACGCATGCTCACATCCACGCAGGCATACATCCACGCAGGCACACATCCACGCACACTCACACCCATCCATCCATGAATACATACACACACATACATACAAACATACACACATACACACACACACACACACATGCATACATACACACATACATACATACACACATACATACATACACACACATACATACATACACACACATACATATGCACACACACACATACACATACACACATACACACATACACACATACATACACACATATACACACATACATACACACACATACATAAATACATACACATACATACATATGCACACACATACATACACACATACACACATACATACATACATGCATACACACATACATACATACACACATACATACACATACACACATACTACACACACATACACATACATACACACACATACACACATACATACACATACACACACATACATAAATACATACACATACACACACATACATACATGCACACACATACATAAATACATAGACACACATACATACACACATACACACACATACATAAATACATACACATACATACATACACACCCACCCATCCATTCATGCACTCCTCCAGAGTGCAGGGGTTAAAAATAACAAAGCAGGTCATCCTCACCTATCCTCTGTTCTATAGGACCTGGCATGATGTCATAATCACATGACAGCCATTAACCAGTAACCGGCAGTGTAATTACTGCCGGTTACTAGGTAACGGGCTGTGATGTGAATATGACATCACGCCAGGTCCTAGCAGCACATCGCAGGAGACGCTTGGAGAGACCGGACGCCCACCGGGAACGTACGGGACGTGCAGGAGCGAGGACAGGTGAGAAGAATGGAGGAGGAGGAGGAGAGGGGGAGCAGAGGAGAGACACAGGAGAGCACATAGGAGGACGGGGGAGCAGAGGGGAACACTGCGAGGGGCATACTGTGAGGGGGGGCCTGTATACCTACGATGGAGCCTGTATATATGCTGGGGGAGCCTGTATTACGGGATATGCACTGCATCCCCCCCGCTGATGGACGGGAGGATGCAGTGCATATCATGAATAGCAAATGAGCGGCACCACGTGACCGGCCGCTCTGATTTCAGCCTCCCCAGCCACCTCCAGCCCTCGATATCGGCCCCCACCTGCCAGCTGCCAGTAGTTTGGCAGCTTTTGGAGCCCTTTGAGGGTATTTTCTATGTGTTTTTTGTAGCCTACCATTGATTTCAATGGGGTTCGAGTTGTTCGTCAAACATTCGACGAACATTCGACGAACAAATCACTAATTCTACGAATTGAATCGAATTAGAACACTAGGGGGGTGGCTCATCTCTACTCCAGGGTCCACCAAACTGGCATGTACCAAATTTACTTGACTGCCAGAGTCTAAGACGGCATTCACACCAAAGCCATCATCCTCAACTCGACACACGTGTTGTTCAGTTCTGGTGAGGATCTCCGCAGCACAGACTGACTGTGCATATAACAACAGACGCCTTGTAGCATTACAGTCCATCGGCTCTGTAGTCACTGTGCAGTTAGCTGCTTCGTGGCCAAGCCCACGACACCTCCAACACTTTATAGGCCCTTGCCTCCCCATTGGGGACCTTAGTCTGGATCTGCTGGCTTGCTGAGAGACCATACCGCTGTCATAGTCCTTTGTGGACCTTCTGCCCTTAAGTGCAACACGCTCTTCTTTTGAAGGAGTAATTTTCACAAGACTTTCAGGCGACTTCCTGGGTCCCTAGCGAGGCGATAGCGTCCCCCTTGGAGTAGGCTTTCAGAAGCGCTGTAACACTCGACCATATTCACCAACTGGTCGGCACTAGTGATGGGCGAGTCCTAAATTACTCGGAATCGCTTGACTCTAGCGAGTCCGAGACCGGGACTCGCTACTCGTTGCAAGTCTAGCGAGTCCAATGTTAATGAATGGGGAAGTGAGTTATAGCGAGTAGTGTGCGATTTACAAATCACAGATGTGTCTCGGAAGCTTCAGCCTGAAGCAATCCTAGTTTTGTCAGAGACTGACAAAACTAGGATTGCCATTGACTTGCATTGGACTCGTTTACTGTGCAAGTAATCGCTGGGAAACTCGCACAGTAAGGAGTCAGGCTGTCTGCTCTGTGCTGGCTGCCGCAGCTCCAGGGTCCTAGAGCCCGCCTGCTGCCTGATGTAGCAGAGCTGAGATTGTTCTCAGTCTGCTCACTCCCTGTGCATAGACATCTATATCTATGCAAAGGGATGTAGCAGAGAGGACATCGCGTTTTGGACTACGTCGGACGGAAGAGGATTTTTTTAACTAAAGATGGAGTCCCTAATGGCTTTTTTTTTTTATTTCTAATAAAAAATTTTCTCTGTGTTGTGTTTTTTTAAAAACAATTTAATAGAAATTCATGGCGGTCATGTCTAATATTGGTGTGACCGCCATAAATTTCGGGCTTAGGGCCAGCTGATAATACAAAGCTGGCCCTAACCTCTTTATTACCCAGCGTGCCACCGCCACACCAGGGCCGCTGGAAGAGCGGGGTTCAGCGCCAGAGGATGGCGCTTCAATGAACGTGCCATCTTCTGGGGCGGCTACGGATTGCAATTTGCAGCGGGGGGTGCCCAGAAAGCTTGGGCATCCCTGCGCTGCGGATTCCAACCCCCAGCTGCTTAGCTGTACCTGGCTAGACATAGAAATTGCGCGGAGCCCCACGCATTTTTTTTTTATTATTTCATGAAATTCATGAAATAATAAAAAAAAAAGGGCTCCCCTATATTCTTGTGTCTGGCCAGGTACAAATAGGCACCTGGGGGTTGGGGGCAGCCCGTCGCTGCCTGCTGGATCCGGCTGGTTCCAGCAATACGGCGAAGCCCATGTAATTTTTTTTCTGAAAAATCAATAAAACAATCCTAAAAAAGGGACTGCATCTTTATTAACCCCTCGCCCATGGTCCAGGGGTTAATAAAGATGCAGTCCCTTTTATTTACATTGTTTTATGGATTTGTCAGAAAAAAATTTCACGTGGGCTTCGCCGTATTTCTGGAACCAGCCGGATCCAGCAGGCAGCGACGGGCTGCCCCCAACCCCCAGGTGCCTATTTGTACCTGTGCGAGTACCGAGTCCTGCGAGTCCCTTACTACTCGCCGAGTAACGAGTCCTAGCGAGTAGATTCGCCCATCCCTAGTCGGCACTATTGGGTCCCCCTGTCCGACCCACCTCTGGATCTTAGCAGGTAAGGATCGCAGGTACTTGTCTAGGACAACACATTCCACCATCTGTGTAGGCGTCAGAGTTTCTGGTTTCAGTCATTTTTTTTTTTATTTACCAGATGGATGAGGTCATGCATTTGTGAACGGGCTGGCTGATGTTCCACAAATGTCCATAGATGTACCCTCTGTGCCCATACATATGTATTTACTCCCAGCCTTGCCAGGATTTTGCCGTTTAGTTTCACATAGTCCATAGAATCAGCTACATAAGCGTTCACGTTCTGCAATACGTTCCAACACAGCCAGATATGCTTCCACATCATTGTTAGCAGTCATTTTAAGTAAAGTCTTTTGTACAGCTATCTGTGCACTAGCAGCGCTTTGTGCACAGTCCTCCACATCACGAGGCTGCCGAATCAAGGCCTCCTTTATTGCCCTTAACTTCTCTTGTTGCATTTGGTGCTGTTGCTCCAGCACCTTCTGGAAGAAAGTATTGGTCTGTTGTTCTTGGATAGTTGCCTGCAGCAACTGTTTCACCAGGTCCTCCATATTGCTGGTCTCTTGGCTCTTAAGTAGCACAGGAGATTTCAGCCAGGACATCAACAAGAGACAATGCACACAGAGCGGCCTCTCTGCAGCCACAGTCCAACAGCCACTGATGCCCGCATTTGAAACACCATTTGTGAGACAAGGGATATAGCTCAGCTGGGATCTTTGCTTCGGCGAAGCAATTGACTGTGGAGTCATGGTAGACAATGGCAGACTGGTAGGCTTCACACATATATGGTCACAGCCATGTTTATTGTGCACACTTATTGCTCAGTATTACACCAGTAAAACAGAAAAATAAATGTCTAAGGCCATCTGGCACTAACTGACAACAGAATGCTAACTACAAAATAAACCTAAGCAGCAAACAAAGCAAACATATTTCCTTACTGTGTCAGCTCCTCAGGCCAGCAGACAGGGGGAAGGAATTCTCTAACCTCTCCTGATTATATCAGCTGATCCATAGAGGAACAAAACCTGGACTGAATGTGTAGAGTGGAACACTCAGTTCCACAGAGTAATCCAGAAAAACAGGCCCAGATTAGGCTGCCTTCACACTACGGATTTTTCAGATCCGATGCGTGACAAAGCGCATCGGATCCGAATTTGGCCCCATGCAGCCCTGTGGGCATCGGACCGAATCAGATGTGCACTAAATGCCATCCGATTTGGTCCGATCCGATTCTGTCTCGATTTTATTGTCGGTGCAAAAATCGGAGCCTGCTCCGATTTTTGCACCGAAAATAAAATCAGACAGAATCGGATCGGAACAAATCATCTGATGTCTCCTCGGACCTGATTTTACTGTACTGAGCATGCTCAGTACAGTAAAAATGCTCAACTGGGAGCGCAGGGGTTAAAAAAAAAAAAGTTCATGCTCACCTCCCCCCGAGCCCCCGCCATCTCCCGCCGTCTTCCTGGAGGTTCCCGGTGGCTCCCGCAGGCTGCCGGTGTCTGCAGAGGTCTTCTTCTGCTGTACACAGGACCTGCGGTGATGTCACAGTCATGTGACCGCGGGTTACCATGGTGTAACCTGGTGTCACCTGACAGTGACATCACCGCAGGTCCTGTGTACAGCAGAAGAAGACCTCTGCAGCCACCGGGAGCCTGCGGGAGCCACCGGGAGCCTCCAGGAAGACGGCGGGAGACGGCGGGGGATCGGGGGGAGGTGAGCATGAACTTTTTTTTTTTCTTTTTTTCAGCCCGGAGGCTACAATTTAATGCCGGAATTGGATGCCTATTTGGCATCCGATTCCAGGCATCAGAAGGGAGCCGATGCTGTCCGAATTTTTCGGACAGCATCGGCTCCCTTCAAAATTGTAGTGTGAAAGCACCCTTACACTGAAATAACCAGTAACTTAACAACTGCTGGGATAAATCTGACATCCCCAGCTGCTCTATTTGCACGGGCTGACTATTCCACAATCAATACACAGAGGCATATGAAATGAAACTAGAGGAAACATACCTATTTTCTAGTACCTCTCACTTTGGCACCTCACAATACATGCAAACAGTACAGACCAAAAGTTTGGACACACCTTCTCATTCAAAGATTTTCTGTATTTTCATGACTATGAAAATTGTAGATTCACACTGAAGGCATCAAAACTATGAAATAACACATGTGGAATTATATATTTAACAAAAAAGTGGGAAACAACTGAAAATGTCTTATATTCTAGGTTCTTCAAAGTAGCCACCTTTTGCTTTGATTACTGCTTTGCACACTCTTGGCATTCTCTTGATGAGCTTCAAAGCAGCAAAGTACCTCCACACCATCACAGCTCCTCCTCCATCCGTTCACCTTTTCTGCATCACACAAACACACTGTGGTTGGAACCAAAGATCTCAAATTTGGACACATCAGACCAAAGCACAGATTTCCACTGGTCTAATGTCCATTCCTTGTGTTCTTTAGCCCAAACAAGTCTCTTCTGCTTGTTGCCTGTCCTTAGCAGTGGTTTCCTAGCAGCTATTTTACCATGAAGGCCTGCTGCACAAAGTCTCCTCTTAACAGTTGTTGTAGAGATGTGTCTGCAGCTAGAACTCTGTGTGGCATTGACCTGGTCTCTAATCTGAGCTGCTGTTAACCTGCGATTTCTGAGGCTAGTGACTCAGATCAACTTATCCTCCGCAGCAGAAATTACTCTTTGTCTTCCTTTCCTGGGATGGTCCTCATGTGAGCCAGTTTCTTTGTACCACTTGATGGTTTTTGCAACTGCACTTGGGCACACTTTCAAAGTTTTCCCAATTTGGACTGACTGATGAAGTAATGATGGCCACTCATTTTTCTTTACTTAGAATTTGTATTATGGCAAGAAAAAAGCAGCTAACAGTCTATTCAGTAGGGCTATCAGCTGTGTATCCACCAATCTTCTGCACAACACAACTGATGGTCCCAACCTCATTTATAAGGCAAGAAATCCCACTTACTAAACCTGACAGGGCACACCTGTGAAGTGAAAACCATTTCCGGTGACTACCTCTTGAAGCTCATCAAGAGAATGCCAAGAGTGTGCAAAGCAGTAATCAAAGCAAAGGGTGGCTACTTTGAAGAACCAAGAATATAAGACATTTTCAGTTGTTTCCCACTTTTTTGTTAAATATATAATTCCACATGTGTTAATTCATAATTTTGATGCCTTCAGTGTGAATCTACAATATTCATAGTCATGAAAATACAGAAAATCTTTGAATGAGAAGGTGTGTCCAAACTTTTGGTCTGTACTGTACATACATACACACACACACATATATATATATACCAGAAAAAGGACCGATGCTATTCCATCGGGAGTGCGGTGAAATGAATTGTGTGTATCCTTAGTCGTGCTAACAGGAGCAGTAAACATGTGTGACACTATTTGCGATTTTGAAAAAACCTGTTGTATGTGATGTGTTTGAATTTGGGTATTCTATATGTAGATTGATTTGAATAATTTCAAACATGTGCATTCTGTGCTGTATTTACGTAAGTAGTGTGGTGTTTGTTTGCCGATGTGTATTATGTGTTGTATCTTGTGTTTGCAGTGTGTGTGTCTTTACACGACACAGTGTGTGGTAATCGAATGTGACTGTAAATGATTGTGGTATAGTGTTTTGTGTTTGTGTGATTGTGCGTGTGTAAAGAAAAAAACTGTAAAGAATTAAAAGCATAGTTTTTATTTACATTTCCAAAAGTAAGGGCAAATCATCATGCTATTACCATATATACTAGTGTATAAGCTGAGTTTTTCAGCCCAAAAATTGGGCTGAAAAGTCCCCCCTTCGGCTTATACACGGGTCAATACGGTACATGGTGTGGTGGGGGCTGTGTCCGGGGCTGGGGAGGCTGGAGGAGGCGGGGGGAGACTGATGTATGAGCGCCCCGTCACGTGGGGCCGCTCATTATATATGCACTGCTTCCCCCTGTCAATCAGCGGCAGGGGGAAGCAGTGCATATCTAAATATATGGCCCCCAAATGCTGGCACTCGCCCCCCTCCCCTCTGTTGTAAGACCCCCCCCCGCTGCTTAACTTACTATCCCCGGTCTTCTGCACCGTGCCGGTCTTCTGTGCTCCGTCCTCCATGCTCCTGTCCTCGACTGCATCCGGGGTCCCCGGCCGTCGCAGTAACGATGACGTCATCATCATGTTTTAGAAGAGTTTGAGCTATGTCAATATTAGCCTTGTCATGTCCTTTATTATATACATATTTAAATAAATACTTGACACTTTGGATGCTGGCACAAATTTCCACATTAATATGGCAGTGGTACTTTTTAAGCAAATAAGGGTTATAAGGGACAACCCATGTATTGTCGATTGTTGTAGAATTATGTAGGTATGTAGTCGCACTGTGTCTCCGGTAAAGTGGATAGCCATCACTTTCTTTAATGGTATGTTGTTGGAGTTTTTTAGGAAACCCTTTAGTACAGTGTCCATCATTCATACAGGGAGCGTGTGGATTAGCCTCACCACAGGGGCCATGAATCATGTGTTTTCAAACAATGTTATGAAAAATAGGGTATGTTGACTTGTCAGGGATTTAAGCCCACACAATGTTGTCAATCTCTAGTTCAGTGCGTATTTTAGATTTGGTGTCCAGTATGATTAAAATATGTGCATGTGGCAGACAACGTTTTTGAAACTCAATGACATGGAGTATAGCACAGACGTGTCCAAATAAGCCATTGGAAATTTCAGCTAAGAGGGAATATAGTTTAAGTTTAAATACACGTGCAACCAAGTCAGGGCGATGTTCCACACGTTGCCACGGATGTAAATTTTCTGTAATCTCCCTCCACTTTGGATTACATGTCATGGTGACAAAGATCGGGGCGACCATATTTAGTGACGATAGCCATGGCATCCTGGTTTCGTTGCTGCATATTTCGAAGACTGCCTTCAAAAGAGGAAGGTAAAATATTTCAGTTTTTTCAATAGGGATGCCCTTTTCAATAGATTTGTTTATTAGATGTTCTTGGAGGAAACAATAATCTTCAACATTTAGATCTTTTTGATGTTGTTTAATGAAATTTAGTCTATTGGCTTCAATTTTGACACAGGCATCGACCCAATATTGTTGTGTGAGTTTGCCTCCATTGAGTAGAGAATTAAAATCCTTTCTAACTGCCAAAAAATAGCTGTAATATTGTAGTTGTGTGACCCTTCGTGCCCTAAGTCCTTGTTGTTGTAGAGCATCATGGCAGCCTTGTTCTCCATAAGGATAGAAGATTGGGTACATGAGGGCATCCAAATTACTGTGTAGAATACCAATTCTTTGTGTTTTTGGAGCCAGAGGATTGTGGGGATCTGGTTTCAAATGAATTAAGATGTCTCTTTGAAAGGGAGGTTCTCCATCATCATTTTGAAAAATGACGGCGACTTCACTGACAGTAAGTTGATTGTATCGCCTGTGATCTTGATTATGATCCTGTTTAATAGCCATGGTGATTGTTGGCATGACAGTTCCATTTAGTTGGGCTTTGATAGTTTCTTGTTCTTCCACATCATGGAGCATGCGATACGCAGCAGTGAAAGGATTAATGTCTTGCAAGAGTTCAGCAATAATGGCCATTAAAGAAGGGTGACATAGGAGATATTCTTTATACTGCAGGCGTTGTTGATTCGCGTGGGTGGTGTCAAGTATGTAAAGTTGTGCATATTTGGGAGTTTCGTGGTCTGCAGGATGGAGTGTGCCAGTCCGATGATAGATCTGGCCTTGAATGCGAAATCAGTAAGGGCCATAACCTGGAGGTGGTGAGACAGTAGCTCCCATTGAGGCAAAACCAAAAGAACTGTTGATTGAGCGAATATTGTCCATGAAACTTTTTGGTCAAGACATGGGGATATTTTATAGGTGGTAGAAGTACTTTTCCTTTGTGACAGCATTGAGTAAATTTTTTATCCTGAGACATTTCATTTGCGAAATGCAAAGCTAGGCATTGTTGACATATATGGTCCATGGCTTGGCAGGTGTGTTCTTGAATGGTTTGTTCATCCTGTGTAACATGTGGTGGTTGTGGTAGTAGTAGTGGTGGAATAGTAGAAGAGTGAATGGGTGTGGTTGGTCAGGAAATGTAGATGAGTCGTGTGTTTTCAAGTGGTAGTAGTGTGAGCGTTTGTTGTTGTTGAGAGTAGGGTTGAGTATTATGTAACAGTAAGATGGAAGTAGGGGTTGGAGCGGTAGAAATTGTAGTGTTGTGTAGAGATGGGGATGTGTGAGCCTCAGGTAGTGGTGTTGAGGTAGCTTGTGTAAGTGGAGTGTTTGAGGGTTGCTGTTGGGGAAGATCCAATGTATTGGTGTTGGTGCTAAGAGACTGGAGAGCAAGGCAGCGTAGTCTATAAGCCTTGTCTTTGTCTAGGAGCAAGCGCCTATGGGCAGGACTCTCATTGGCACGGCATTGTCTGTAACGAAGTGCGCGTGCCTTGTTCCTGTCGTGCTTATTTTGGTAGATTTTAGGAGGAGCCTTGGTACGTCTGGTGCGTAAGGTAAGTTGTAGTGAAAAGGCGTGCAAATTAGTAAGAGACTGTTAAAAGGTAGCAGAGTAGGGTGTTGGTTATGGGGCAGGTATGATGGAGAGCAGTGTTAAAGTATGTAAGGGGAAAGGATGTAGTGAGAGTAGAATTATTAAAAGGGTGTGATAAGGCGAAAGAGTATTGTGTAGGCAAGGGAAAAGAGGTTGTGTAGAGGGTGACAAAGATGTGAAAAGGCGTGTAATAAGGTATAGTTAGAGTGAGAGGTAAAAAGGAAAGTAAGGTTGATGGTTGAGGGTGTTGGTATGATGGTCGGGGCTGATGGTGGGTTGCAGCGGGCGAATGGAGCAGAGTGGCGTTGAAGCCTTAGAATGGTAGCAGATGATAGAGGCGGCTCTGTGGTTAGCAGATTATACAGGTGGCTCTGTGGGTAGCACAGTGTACAGGCGGCTCTGTGGGTAGCAAAGTATAAAAAGAAAAGAGAGGGGGGGGACAAGAGGCGCAATAGTGCCCTTATCACTAGACACTAAGAACAAGCAGGTGAGAAAAAGGGTCCACTCACCTAGTCCAGTTGTGCCACCCACAACTGGTTAGAAGGCCTGATAGAATAAGTGTCCTGATGGCTGCTGCTGGACTTCCACCGGTCTCCACTCGGGTAGACGAAATAGAAGCTCTGGGAAAGGAAGGTGTGTCACAGTCCGCGCTGCCAGGAAATCCGCTCGTGAATTACACTAGTAGTCGGTGTTCAAATCAATCCTTTTTATTCATCCAACGCGTTTCAACGCCCTCCTGGCGTCTTCCTCAGGGATGTCCCTCCCCCACCAAACATCTCATATTTATACACATAGCAATTGCCATAACAAGTGGGTGTTTCCCACCATGTGACGTGAAAAACGTCATCACAACTGGGAGGGTATTGCATTTTGGCGCAAAAAATATAAAACAACTTTATAAACACATAAAAATGCAGGTTAAAATGTCATTACATACATCAACAAGAATCATTACAATATCAACCTAAAAACTTTCCTAAAAAACCAAGCGGAAAAGCACCCAAATTCAATCCTGTATATGTGTAATATGCGAAAAAGTAAAAAATATTGATGATGGAGCATCAACTGTCACCTCTGAGTTTCGAACTTGTGTCTGCACAACAATCATCCTTATGGGTAGATTCATTTTGCACTGAGCCATCAGTTCTGGCAGCTATTTTGACTTCTGTATTTCTACAGCAGGTGACATGTATCTCTTTTTGTTTTTATTTTGCAGAGGCATGCAGGCACAATCGTCCTGAAATAACCGCCATCAAGGGATTCAATTTGGACATGAATTTTGCTTTTTTCACTTCTTCTAAAACCAAATTTTATTTATTTAATTAAAAATTATTTGTAACGAATTAGTAATACACTATAGAAATTTTTAAGGTCATACCCATTATTGGATGAATAATAAAAACTGCATATTAAAAAATATATATTTTTATATTTAGAGTAAATTTGGAACTAAGTATTAATTTATATGTTTGAATATATTTTTGTTTACACATGATTACCGTATATACTCGCGTATAAGCCGAGTTTTTCAGCCCAAAAATTGGGCTGAAAAGTACCCCCCTCGGCTTATACGCGAGTCAGTACTGTGTACCGATGTATACATCGGTACATACCGATGTATACATCGGTATACAGCAGCCCCCGCATCCCCAGTAATGCAGGGCCCCCCCAGCGTCTCTCCGGTCACCTGTAAAGGAAGCTATACTTATCACAGTGCCGCTGTCTGTCCGCGCCCGCTCGCACCCGCTGTCAGCAGCCGACCGGATCCTCCATCTTGCGTCTTCTTTCTTCCTGTTTCTGTGCTCGTCGCGGGCAATGACGTCATTCCCTGCGACGAGCACAGGAAACAGAAAGAAAGAAGACGCAAGATGGAGGATCCGGTCGGCTGCTGACAGCGGGTGCGAGCGGGCGCGGACAGACAGCGGCACTGTGATAAGTATAGCTTATTTACAGGTGACCGGAGAGACGCTGGGGGGGCCCTGCATTACTGGGGCTGCCTGTATACTACTGCTGGGGCTGCTATATACCTCTGGGGCCCTGTATACTACCACTGGGGCTGCTATATACCTCTGGGGCCCTGTATACTACCGCTGGGGCTGCTATATACCTCTGGGGCCCTGTATACTACCACTGGGGCTGATATATACCTCTGGGGCCCTGTATACTACCGCTGGGGCTGCTATATACCTCTGGGGCCCTGTATACTACCACTGGGGCTGCTATATACCTCTGGGGCCCTGTATACTACCGCTGGGGCTGCTATATACCTCTGGGGCCCTGTATACTACCACTGGGGCTGTATATACTACCACTGGGGTTGTATAAACCACTGGGGCTGTATATACTGCTGGGGCCCTGTATACTACCACTGGGGCTGTATATACTACCACTGGGGCTGTATATACTACCACTGGGGCTGTATATACCTCTGGGGCCCTGTATACTACCACTGGGGCTGTATATACTACCACTGGGGCTGTATATACCTCTGGGGCCCTGTATACTACCACTGGGGCTGTATAAACCACTGGGGCTGTATATACTGCTGGGGCCCTGTATATACTACCACTGGGGCTGTATATACCTCTGGGGCCCTGTATACTACCACTGGGGCTGTATAAACTGCTGGGGCCCTGTTTACTAACACTGGGGCTGTATATACTACCACTGGGGCTGTATATACTACTAGGGCTGCGTCTATACTACCACTGGGGCTGTATATACCACTGGGGCTGTATATACTACTGGGGCTGCGTGTATACTACCACTGGGGCTGCTGTATCTACCTCTGGGACTGGTGTATACCACACTGTTGGGGGCTGTATACTTGTGCTAGGGTCCACCCTCGGCTTATACACGAGTCAATAGATTTTCCCAGGTTTTGGGGGCAAAAGTAGGGGGGTCGGCTTATACACGGGTCGGCTTATACACGAGTATATACGGTAAATATATTTCAATAAAAATATTTCAATAAAAAAGGCTTCTTCAAAAGAGAATTCATAGGGTCTAATTATTTGTGTACAAAGCAAAAAGGAACCTGAAGGGTCAGTAGATGAGGGGAGACTTGTAAAAATGGGGGGTTCACTGTGCGATGCCCCACTTCAGACAGAAAACTGGGCCATTATCCAGGCGACTAGGGTTTTATTCGTATCAATATAAAATTGTCAAGATCACCAACTGCGTTGTGGCTCAGTGCAATGAAGTACACAACGATGCAGATCAATACGTGGGTCCGCAGAAAAGGCCATCCATTCGGACATAATTATATTAATACTATGATATCATTCCCAAATTTAACCACTAGATGGCAGCAACAGTGATGCTGTTGCCATAGTGCTGTGAGCAGGCAGTGAGACGTGTACCATTCTGCACCGGCTCTAATTGTCCGCCAGTAGGGGCGCTCATTCCCAATGTGTGAAGAAAGAAGTCTGAGGCTTTTCCTCCTACATGGAAGCTTATAACCCGGGACTGCATCAGAGAAACCATCAGCAGGGGCGCTTATTTACCGTTTATGCAGCCTAGAATTCAAGACAACCGGCAGGGAAGAGGACTAGTGACTTGTGAATGTGCTTGGTGAGAAATTTACTTGTATCTAGCAAAGGGGTGTTTGCTACTAGTGCAAAGTGTAAATGTGTTCTTTGCTTATATCTATATCAAGTGCCTATACTTGTGTATGTCATTTTTGATGGTGTCAAAGTGTAGAACAGTGAGTATAACGACTCTCATTATGAGAAATGTGCAATAGTGGGATTAAACTCTATATCAATTCTGACACTAGGTTAAGTCCCTTAGGTTTTAATGTGTCCAATTTGAAGATCCAATATTTTTCCCTCTTCTGTAGCATTTCAAACCTGTTTGCAACGTGTGTACCTATATGATCTATGGGAGTGATTCTCAGTGATGTGTGGTCCCTATCATGGTGTGTATCAACATGCAAGGACACACCATGCTTCTTAAAGCCATTCTTGATGTTGGAGCGATGCTTGTTAAGTCGCTCATGAAGAGGTCTGATAGTCCTTCCTATGTATTGCCTGTTACAATCACATTCCAGTAGATAAATAACATATTTCGTGGTGCATGTCATGTGATGTTTTATCTGAAATATTTCTTTATTGCTAAACGATGTAAAGGAAGTTCTCTGTTGTATATTCCTACAACACATACATCTCTTACGCCCACACTTTTTTGTTCCCCTTTGGGTGGTTGCTTCATCTATTTCAGGTGACAACTGTCTCAATCTACTAGGCGCTATTTTCCCTTTTATATTAGGGGCTCTTCTAAATGTCACTCCAGGGATTTCTGGAATTATCTCTTTCAGGATAGGGTCGTTTTTAAGAATGTGCCAGTGTTTTACTATAGATTCCCTTATTTCCCTATGGTTTTTGTTATATGTAGTGATGAAATTGCAATCCTGTGTTCCCTCTGCCTTTCTTTTGAGTGCAGGTGTCAAAAGGTCTTTCTGTGGGATGACCCTAAAATGCTCCCGTGCTCTGTGTCAGTTTTTTAGGGTATCCCCTTTCATCAAATCTCTCTGTTAATATTTTAGATTGTTCCATGTAATCACTGTTGGAGGAACAATTCTTTTTCACCCTTCTAAACTGACTGGCTGGGATGTTGTTTAGCCATCTTTTGTGATGCCCACTGCTGTAATTAATGTAGGAGTTGCGATCTGTGGGTTTAAAAAAGGTTTTGGTCTGTACTGTGTTATTCTCCACAAAAATGACTAAATCTAGGAAATTGATGCAGGTGTCATTCATATCATGTTCAAAACTGAATCCCCAATTGTTGTTCTCTATTCCCTTTATAAATTCACATATTTCCCCCTGCGCTCTGTCCCAGATGAAGAAAAGATCATCTATGTATCTCCTGTATATAATCAGACCATCATTATGTCCACACCCATGAATATATATTTCCTCAAAGAGTCCCATCACCAGATTTGCATAGGAACAAGCTGTCTTCGACCCCATGGCTGTGCCAAACTTTTGGTGGTACATTGTTTTATCAAAAGTAAAGTAATTGTTTTCCAATATAAAAGACAAACTATCAAGAATGAAGTTGATGTTGGTTATATCTTTTGATAGATCTTTTTTCAAAAAATATTCAGTGCATAACAACCCCAATTTGTGCTCAATGTTAGTGTAGAGTGAATTCACATCCATGGTGAGGAAAATGTATGATTCCTTCCAAGTCAAGTGCTGTATAGCATTAATGATGTCCGTCGAGTCTCTAGTGTAACTGTCTAGTGTGAGAACATATTTCTGTAGTTCCCTATCCACATATGCAGCCAAGTTGCTGCTTAATGACCCAATTCCTGAAATTATAGGGCGTCCTGGGGGTTGTTCAAATTCTTGTGTATTTTGGGAAGATGGTAAAAGAAGGGTATAGGCGGTTCTCTTTTCAACAGATATTTTTTCATTTCCAATGTTAAAATTCCCTCTTCATATGCCCTGCTGATTTTATTATTATAATTTTTCACTAACTCTGGGTAGGGGTTAATTTCAACCTGTTCGTAGTACTTTTTATCCGATAGTAGTCTCAGAGCCTCCCCTATATAATCTGTTCTATTTTGTATAACAATTGCTCCACCTTTATCTGCCGCCCGTATGGTGATAGCGTCATTCTCCCTTAAATTTTTTATGGCTAATCTCTCTCCTTTCGTCAGGTTGTCTTTCTTATTGACATGCAAATCCTGTTTTCTACTGCTTTTATATTCTAAACTATCTTTTTTCAGGTCATTGAGTAGTAAATCTTGGAAGGTTTCCAGCGCATGGCCTTTACTTTCTAGAGGATAGAAAGTGGACCTATTCTTTAGCTTCTTATTATCATTGTTCTTCTGTGTGTCTTCATTTTTTAAAAAGTCTCCCTTCATGTTAGGTTCTAATGCAAAATGGCGTTTCAGGGTTAGTCTCCTGATGAAGTGATGAACATCTATGAATAAACTGAAGTCCTCTGGTCCAGTGTTTGGACAAAATAAAAGCCCTCTATTGAGTAAACTGGTCTCATCTTTAGTTAATGTGTAGTCTGACAGATTCACAATGTTACTATTTCTGCTTTCTGTGTCATCTAATCCTTGAAACTTATCCGGACCTTTTTTCTGTCCCTTCCCTCTGCTACCTCTTTTTTCCTTTTTCCTGTTATGGGGCTGAAGAAATTCGTGATGTCTTGTACCAAAGGTTTGGCCGCGGATAAAAAAGGCACAATACCATTGTTGTTATTTTTGGAGTTATCAAGAACTACCCTCTTGATTGCATTGGTCTCCTCCCCTCCTTTTGGTTCAGGTTGTGGTCTAGTGATGGCAACAACATTTTCACTTATGGAACTGTCAATATCAGGTGCAGTTTCATTGTTCCTTTCCTTCTCTGTATGAAGTTTAATAGGGCTAAGTGGCTTAGTTCTGTTAATTTTGTCAATTAACTCCTTAATGTTTCTTAGGTGTTCCTCATCACTCTTCATTTGTGTTGTGTCATCCATTATATTATGTATCTGCGCTATAGTGACCACCCTGTTTCGGTCATTACTCATTATGTTGGTATCTGTCTCTGGTTTTGCATTCTTATTGTTATCCTGTGTAATCGGGAAACCTTCTTCATCAAAGTATTCATCCCCAAAAATGCTGTCCTCTTCCTCTTCCTCCTCAATAGTCTCAACCTCAATATCAGCCAAACTTTCAACATTAATGATAACATTGCTGTTGTAAATGGGGCTACCTATGCTATTAACCCCAGAGTTTTTCGTATTTAGTTTCCCATCATCCTTTATTTCTGTTTCTTTGGGAATTATTTTCTTATCTGTCTTGATTACCTCTATCTTGCCTGTGCCCCCTATTTCTTTCTGATTGTTTGTTATCTCATTATTCCTATTAAATCTTGAGCTGTTGGAAAAACTCCTCTTATTTTGCTCCCTATTATATGAGGGTATTCTGTTCCTTTTGAACGTGTTACTCTCTGTGTTTGCTTTGTCCTGAGTGTGGTCCTGTCTGTCCCTATTCAATTTCCTGGTTTTCCTGGTGACAGTTTCTTGTTCTAATCGCATCAGGCTGGTGCTGATGTTCGAGTAAATCCTCTTAAATTCGGTACATGAGTTATATTTAGTCAATTTATCAGTCAGTACATTTATCTCACTCGTGGCCTCATCAGCCAGTTTGGATCGTTTGTCACAGAGTATGCTAAGAAGTGTATTCATGCATTTTTGGAGGACAAACTTCCAGTTTTCAGTGAAACCTTTGTCGTCCGGAAAAGGCGAGTTTAGGACCAGCCTCAGTCCCCTGGGGCAAATGTTCTCCTGGATATAAATAGTTAAGAACCGGGCATCAATCCCTATTGGATTTCCTTCTGTAATGCATCATCCAAATTATGTAATAAATCCTTCATTAGTTTTGTCTCATTTTCATCAAGTAAAAAATCAGCAGTCTCAGTTTCATCAGAAATTAAATTCATCACTCCTACTGATTGCTGTATCAGTTTCTCCCTTGACACAAATCTCCCACGTAGGTAATCCATTGCTGTAAACAGTTTTATGCTGCACTCTGTCCCCTTGGATCCAAGATCCCGTGTGCACCGTGGCTTCCCACTGCAACGATGAACTAATATAACAAGAAAAGAGAGGGGGGGGGACAAGAGGCGCAATAGTGCCCTTATCACTAGACACTAAGAACAAGCAGGTGAGAAAAAGGGTCCACTCACCTAGTCCAGTTGTGCCACCCACAACTGGTTAGAAGGCCTGATAGAATAAGTGTCCTGATGGCTGCTGCTGGACTTCCACCGGTCTCCACTCGGGTAGACGAAATAGAAGCTCTGGGAAAGGAAGGTGTGTCACAGTCCGCGCTGCCAGGAAATCCGCTCGTGAATTACACTAGTAGTCGGTGTTCAAATCAATCCTTTTTATTCATCCAACGCGTTTCAACGCCCTCCTGGCGTCTTCCTCAGGGATGTCCCTCCCCCACCAAACATCTCATATTTATACACATAGCAATTGCCATAACAAGTGGGTGTTTCCCACCATGTGACGTGAAAAACGTCATCACAACTGGGAGGGTATTGCATTTTGGCGCAAAAAATATAAAACAACTTTATAAACACATAAAAATGCAGGTTAAAATGTCATTACATACATCAACAAGAATCATTACAATATCAACCTAAAAACTTTCCTAAAAAACCAAGCGGAAAAGCACCCAAATTCAATCCTGTATATGTGTAATATGCGAAAAAGTAAAAAATATTGATGATGGAGCATCAACTGTCACCTCTGAGTTTCGAACTTGTGTCTGCACAACAATCATCCTTATGGGTAGATCCATTTTGCACTGAGCCATCAGTTCTGGCAGCTATTTTGACTTCTGTATTTCTACAGCAGGTGACATGTATCTCTTTTTGTTTTTATTTTGCAGAGGTATGCAGGCACAATCGTCCTGAAATAACCGCCATCAAGGGATTCAATTTGGACATGAATTTTGCTTTTTTCACTTCTTCTAAAACCAAATTTTATTTATTTAATTAAAAATTATTTGTAACGAATTAGTAATACACTATAGAAATTTTTAAGGTCATACCCATTATTGGATGAATAATAAAAACTGCATATTAAAAAATATATATTTTTATATTTAGAGTAAATTTGGAACGAAGTATTAATTTATATGTTTGAATATATTTTTGTTTACACATGATTAAATATATTTCAATAAAAATATTTCAATAAAAAAGGCTTCTTCAAAAGAGAATTCATAGGGTCTAATTATTTGTGTACAAAGCAAAAAGGAACCTGAAGGGTCAAGTAGATGAGGGGAGACTTGTAAAAATGGGGGGTTCACTGTGCGATGCCCCACTTCAGACAGAAAACTGGGCCATTATCCAGGCGACTAGGGTTTTATTCGTATCAATATAAAATTGTCAAGATCACCAACTGCGTTGTGGCTCAGTGCCATGAAGTACACAACGATGCAGATCAATACGTGGGTCCGCAGAAAAGGCCATCCATTCGGACATAATTATATTAATACTATGATATCATTCCCAAATTTAACCACTAGATGGCAGCAACAGTGATGCTGTTGCCATAGTGCTGTGAGCAGGCAGTGAGACGTGTACCATTCTGCACCGGCTCTAATTGTCCGCCAGTAGGGGCGCTCATTCCCAATGTGTGAAGAAAGAAGTCTGAGGCTTTTCCTCCTACATGGAAGCTTATAACCCGGGACTGCATCAGAGAAACCATCAGCAGGGGCGCTTATTTACCGTTTATGCAGCCTAGAATTCAAGACAACCGGCAGGGAAGAGGACTAGTGACTTGTGAATGTGCTTGGTGAGAAATTTACTTGTATCTAGCAAAGGGGTGTTTGCTACTAGTGCAAAGTGTAAATGTGTTCTTTGCTTATATCTATATCAAGTGCCTATACTTGTGTATGTCATTTTTGATGGTGTCAAAGTGTAGAACAGTGAGTATAACGACTCTCATTATGAGAAATGTGCAATAGTGGGATTAAACTCTATATCAATTCTGACACAAGGTTAAGTCCCTTAGGTTTTAATGTGTCCAATTTGAAGATCCAATATTTTTCCCTCTTCTGTAGCATTTCAAACCTGTTTGCAACGTGTGTACCTATATGATCTATGGGAGTGATTCTCAGTGATGTGTGGTCCCTATCATGTTCATCACTTCATCAGGAGACTAACCCTGAAACGCCATTTTGCATTAGAACCTAACATGAAGGGAGACTTTTTAAAAAATGAAGACACACAGAAGAATAATGATAATAAGAAGCTAAAGAATAGGTCCACTTTCTATCCTCTAGAAAGTAAAGGCCATGCGCTGGAAACCTTCCAAGATTTACTACTCAATGACCTGAAAAAAGATAGTTTAGAATATAAAAGCAGTAGAAAACAGGATATGCATGTCAATAAGAAAGACAACCTGACGAAAGGAGAGAGATTAGCCATAAAAAATTTAAGGGAGAATGACGCTATCACCATACGGGCGGCAGATAAAGGTGGAGCAATTGTTATACAAAATAGAACAGATTATATAGGGGAGGCTCTGAGACTACTATCGGATAAAAAGTACTACGAACAGGTTGAAATTAACCCCTACCCAGAGTTAGTGAAAAATTATAATAATAAAATCAGCAGGGCATATGAAGAGGGAATTTTAACATTGGAAATGAAAAAATATCTGTTGAAAAGAGAACCGCCTATACCCTTCTTTTACCATCTTCCCAAAATACACAAGAATTTGAACAACCCCCCAGGACGCCGTATAATTTCAGGAATTGGGTCATTAAGCAGCAACTTGGCTGCATATGTGGATAGGGAACTACAGAAATATGTTCTCACACTAGACAGTTACACTAGAGACTCGACGGACATCATTAATGCTATACAGCACTTGACTTGGAAGGAATCATACATTTTCCTCACCATGGATGTGAATTCACTCTACACTAACATTGAGCACAAATTGGGGTTGTTATGCACTGAATATTTTTTGAAAAAAGATCTATCAAAAGATATAACCAACATCAACTTCATTCTTGATAGTTTGTCTTTTATATTGGAAAACAATTACTTTACTTTTGATAAAACAATGTACCACCAAAAGTTTGGCACAGCCATGGGGTCGAAGACAGCTTGTTCCTATGCAAATCTGGTGATGGGACTCTTTGAGGAAATATATATTCATGGGTGTGGACATAATGATGGTCTGATTATATACAGGAGATACATAGATGATCTTTTCTTCATCTGGGACAGAGCGCAGGGGGAAATATGTGAATTTATAAAGGGAATAGAGAACAACAATTGGGGATTCAGTTTTGAACATGATATGAATGACACCTGCATCAATTTCCTAGATTTAGTCATTTTTGTGGAGAATAACACAGTACAGACCAAAACCTTTTTTAAACCCACAGATCGCAACTCCTACATTAATTACAGCAGTGGGCATCACAAAAGATGGCTAAACAACATCCCAGCCAGTCAGTTTAGAAGGGTGAAAAAGAATTGTTCCTCCAACAGTGATTACATGGAACAATCTAAAATATTAACAGAGAGATTTGATGAAAGGGGATACCCTAAAAAACTGACACATAGAGCACGGGAGCATTTTAGGGTCATCCCACAGAAAGACCTTTTGACACCTGCACTCAAAAGAAAGGCAGAGGGAACACAGGATTGCAATTTAATAACTACCTATAACAAAAACCATAGGGAAATAAGGGAATCTATAGTAAAACACTGGCACATTCTTAAAAACGACCCTATCCTGAAAGAGATAATTCCAGAAATCCCTGGAGTGACATTTAGAAGAGCCCCTAATATAAAAGGGAAAATAGCGCCTAGTAGATTGAGACAGTTGTCACCTGAAATAGATGAAGCAACCACCCAAAGGGGAACAAAAAAGTGTGGGCGTAAGAGATGTATGTGTTGTAGGAATATACAACAGAGAACTTCCTTTACATCGTTTAGCAATAAAGAAATATTTCAGATAAAACATCACATGACATGCACCACGAAATATGTTATTTATCTACTGGAATGTGATTGTAACAGGCAATACATAGGAAGGACTATCAGACCTCTTCATGAGCGACTTAACAAGCATCGCTCCAACATCAAGAATGGCTTTAAGAAGCATGGTGTGTCCTTGCATGTTGATACACACCATGATAGGGACCACACATCACTGAGAATCACTCCCATAGATCATATAGGTACACACGTTGCAAACAGGTTTGAAATGCTACAGAAGAGGGAAAAATATTGGATCTTCAAATTGGACACATTAAAACCTAAGGGACTTAACCTTGTGTCAGAATTGATATAGAGTTTAATCCCACTATTGCACATTTCTCATAATGAGAGTCGTTATACTCACTGTTCTACACTTTGACACCATCAAAAATGACATACACAAGTATAGGCACTTGATATAGATATAAGCAAAGAACACATTTACACTTTGCACTAGTAGCAAACACCCCTTTGCTAGATACAAGTAAATTTCTCACCAAGCACATTCACAAGTCACTAGTCCTCTTCCCTGCCGGTTGTCTTGAATTCTAGGCTGCATAAACGGTAAATAAGCGCCCCTGCTGATGGTTTCTCTGATGCAGTCCCGGTTATAAGCTTCCATGTAGGAGGAAAAGCCTCAGACTTCTTTCTTCACACATTGGGAATGAGCGCCCCTACTGGCGGACAATTAGAGCCGGTGCAGAATGGTACACGTCTCACTGCCTGCTCACAGCACTATGGCAACAGCATCACTGTTGCTGCCATCTAGTGGTTAAATTTGGGAATGATATCATAGTATTAATATAATTATGTCCGAATGGATGGCCTTTTCTGCGGACCCACGTATTGATCTGCATCGTTGTGTACTTCATTGCACTGAGCCACAACGCAGTTGGTGACCTTGACAATTTTATATTGATACGAATAAAACCCTAGTCGCCTGGATAATGGCCCAGTTTTCTGTCTGAAGTGGGGCATCGCACAGTGAACCCCCCATTTTTACAAGTCTCCCCTCATCTACTGACCCTTCAGGTTCCTTTTTGCTTTGTACACAAATAATTAGACCCTATGAATTCTCTTTTGAAGAAGCCTTTTTTATTGAAATATTTTTATTGAAATATATTTAATCATGTGTAAACAAAAATATATTCAAACATATAAATTAATACTTAGTTCCAAATTTACTCTAAATATAAAAATATATATTTTTTAATATGCAGTTTTTATTATTCATCCAATAATGGGTATGACCTTAAAAATTTCTATAGTGTATTACTAATTCGTTACAAATAATTTTTAATTAAATAAATAAAATTTGGTTTTAGAAGAAGTGAAAAAAGCAAAATTCATGTCCAAATTGAATCCCTTGATGGCGGTTATTTCAGGACGATTGTGCCTGCATGCCTCTGCAAAATAAAAACAAAAAGAGATACATGTCACCTGCTGTAGAAATACAGAAGTCAAAATAGCTGCCAGAACTGATGGCTCAGTGCAAAATGGATCTACCTATAAGGATGATTGTTGTGCAGACACAAGTTCGAAACTCAGAGGTGACAGTTGATGCTCCATCATCAATATTTTTTACTTTTTCGCATATTACACATATACAGGATTGAATTTGGGTGCTTTTCCGCTTGGTTTTTTAGGAAAGTTTTTAGGTTGATATTGTAATGATTCTTGTTGATGTATGTAATGACATTTTAACCTGCATTTTTATGTGTTTATAAAGTTGTTTTATATTTTTTTGCGCCAAAATGCAATACCCTCCCAGTTGTGATGACGTTTTTCACGTCACATGGTGGGAAACACCCACTTGTTATGGCAATTGCTATGTGTATAAATATGAGATGTTTGGTGGGGGAGGGACATCCCTGAGGAAGACGCCAGGAGGGCGTTGAAACGCGTTGGATGAATAAAAAGGATTGATTTGAACACCGACTACTAGTGTAATTCACGAGCGGATTTTCTGGCAGCGCGGACTGTGACACACCTTCCTTTCCCATAGCAAAGTATAAAGGCGGCTGCGTGGGTAGGAGAGAATACAGGCGGCTCTGTGGGTAGCAGAGAATACAGGTGGCTCTGTGGCTGGCAGAGTATACAGGTGGCTCTGTGGGTAGCAGAGTATACAGGGGCTCTGTGGGTAGCAGAGTACACAGGTGGCTCTGTGGGTAGCAGATTATACAGGCGGCTCTGTGAGTAGCACAGTGTACAGGCGGCTCTGTGGGTAGCAGAGTATACAGGTGGCTCTGTGGGTAGCAGAGTATACAGGAGGCTCTGTGGGTAGCAGAGTATACAGTCGGCTCTGTGGCTGGCAGAGTATACAGGTGGCTCTGTGGTTAGCAGATTATACAGGCGGCTCTGTGGGTAGCACAGTGTACAGGCGGCTTTGTGGGTAGCAGAGTATACAGGCGGCTCTGTGGGTAGCTGAGTATACAGGCCGGCTCTCTGGTAGCAGAGTATACAGGCGACTGCGTGGGTAGCAAGAGTACAACAGGCGGCTCTTGGGTAGCAGAGTATACAGGCGGCTGCGTGGGTAGCAGAGTAACAGGCGGCTCTGTGGGTAGCAGAGTATACAGGCCGGCGGCTCTGTGGGTAGCAGACTATACAGGCGGCTCTGTGGTACAGAGTATCAGGGCTCTGTCCTGCCGGCGACCAATCAGAATAGCGCCTCACTTCCCATAGAGATACATAGCGGTGTTTCGGCGAATTTATGGCCGGGCCCCTGGTTCTATTTTCGGCCACGGGGCTCGGCTCTGGTCGGTCGTTCCACGGGGCCGGAGAGTCGCTTCGCGGCCATTGCTCGCACCTCAGCAACGGCTCGCAATCATCGAGTTTCCGGCCCCGTGGAACGACCGACCAGAGCCGAGCCCCGTGCCCGAAAATCGAACCAGGGGCCCGGCCATACATTCGCCGAAACACCGCTATGTATCTCTATGGGACGTGAGGCGCTATTCTGATTGGTCGCTGTGTCCTGCCGGCGACCAATCAGAATAGCGCCTCACTTCCCATAGACATATAATGGACGACTTTGAGTTTCAAATTTACCGCTGAAAGTGAGGCGCTATTCTGATTGGTCACCGCCAGCACACAGCGACCAATCAGAATAGCACCTCACTTCCCATAGAGATATAATGGACGAAAATTCGTCCATTATATCTCTATGGGAAGTGAGGCGCTAGTCTGATTGGTCGCTGTGTGCTGCCGGCGACCAATCAGAATAGCGCCTCACTTCCCATAGACATATAATGGACGACTTTGAGTTTCACATTTACAGCTGAAAGTGAGGCGCTATTCTGATTGGTCGCCAGCAGCACACAGCGACCAATCAGAATAGCGCCTCACTTCCCATCTATATTCATAATCTGCAGTTTTGCACTTCCGGTCAATGTGCCGGTATTACGTGGCGTGCCCGGAAGCGCAAAACGCTGTCACCGCACACCACCTACTCCCACCAATGCCCACCGCATCTTCCCGCTCCTCCGCCGCGTCCCCAGCGGAAGCAGCCGGGGAGCGCCCATTACAAAAGGGGCCGGCGCCAGCATCTGCGCCCGCCTTCTTCTGACACTCCGCCCGTCGCCGCACACCACCTACCCCACCAATGCCCACTGCATCTTCCCGCTCCCCCGCCGCGTCCCCAGCGGCACCGGCGGGGGAGCGCCATTACAAAGGGGGCCGGCACCAGCATCTGCGCCCGCCTTCCTCGGAGACACCGCCTGCCCCAGCCTCCCCAGGTAAGATGGCGGCGCCGCTCTGCCATTGTAGCCTCCAGGGGCGGCGGGGCTGCAGCCTGCTATCACCCCCCTCCTCCCCGCCCCTCAACTAAGCCATACTCTGCTCCCCCGGTATACTCTACTCCCCCCCTGTATACTCTGCTCCCCCCTGTATACTCTGCTCCCCCCCTGTATACTCTGCTCCCCCCCTGTATACTCTGCTCCCCCCATGTATACTCTGCTCCCCCCCTGTGTACTCTGCGGCCCCCCTGTATACTCTGCTCCCCCCGCATGGCCCCCCTGTATGCTCTGCAGCCCCCCTGTATGCTCTGCGGCCCCCCTGTATACTCTGCGGCCCCCCGCAGGGCCCCCCTGTATACTCTGCGGCCCCCCGCATGGCCCCCCTGTATACTCTGCCGCCCCCCGCACGGACCCCTGTATACTCTGCCGCCCCCCGCACGGCCCTCCCCCTGTATACTCTGCGGCCCCCCCGCACGGCCCCCCCCATATACTCTGCCGCCCCCCACACGGCTTCCCCTGTATACTCTGCCGCCTCCCCGCACGGCTCCCCTGTATACTCTGCTCCCCCCCGCACAGCCCCCCTGTATACTCTGCGGCCCCCCTGTATACTCTTCTCCCCCCCCCGCACGGCTCCCATTTATACTCTGCGGCCCCCAGCATGGCCCCCCCTGTATACTCAGCGGCCCCCCGCACGGCCCCCCTGTATACTCTCCGGCTCCCTGCACGGCCCCCCCCCTGTATACTCTGCGGCCCCCCGCACGGCTCCCCTGTATACTCTGCGGCCGCCCTGTATACTCTGCGGCCCCCCGCACGGCCCCCCCCGTATACTCTGCGGCCCCCTTGTATACTCTGCGGCCCCCCGCACGGCCCCCCCTGAATACTCTGCGGCCCCCCTGTATACTCTGCAGCCCCCCCCTGTATACTCTGCGGCCCCACCCCTGTATACTCTGCGGCCCCCCTGTATACTCTGCGGCCCCCCGCACGCCCCCCCCTGTATGCTCTGCGGCCCCCCTGCATACTCTGTGGCCCCCCGCGCCGTCCCCCCTGTATACTCTGCGGCCCCCCGCACGCCCCCCCCCTGTATACTCTGCTTCCCCCTGTATACTCTGCTCCCCCCCCTGTATACTCTGCTCCCCCCACACGGCCCCCCTGTATGCTCTGCTGCCCCCCGCACGGCCCCCCCCTGTATGCTCTGCGGCCCCCCTGCTGTATGCTCTGCGGCCCCCCTGTATACTCTGCGGCCCCCCGCAGGGCCCCCCTGTATACTCTGCGGCCCCTTGCACGGCCCCCTTGTATACTCTGCCGCCCCCCGCACGGACCCCTGTATACTCTGCCGCCCCCCGCACGGCCCTCCCCCTGTATACTCTGCGGCCCCCCCGCCCCGACCCCCCCTATATACTCTGCGGCCCCCCCGCACGGCCCCCCGTTGTATACTCTGCCGCCCCCCCGCACGGCCCCCGTGTATATACACAATTAATTTCACCGCGTTCCCGATGCAATTGCATCGGGCCTTTTTACTAGTAGAGATATAATGGACGAAAATTCGTCCATTATATCTCTATGGGAAGTGAGGCGCTATTCTGATTGGTCGCTGTGTGCTGCCGGCGACCAATCAGAATAGCGCCTCACTTCCCATAGAGATACATAGCGGTGTTTCGAGCAATGCATGGCTGGCCCCTTGATTCGATTTTCAGCCACGGCGCTCGGCTGTCGCCGGCCCAAGAAAATCGCAATGGACCTACCGCGGCTGCAACGAATCACCTATCTATCTCTATATCTATCTATCGATCTATCTATGTATCTATTTCTATCTATCTATCTATCTATCTTCATCTATCTATCTATCTATCTATCTATCTATCTATGTATCTATTTCTATTTATCTATCTATCTATTTCTATTTATTTATCTATCTATCTATTTATCTATCTATCTATCTATATATCTATTTCTATCTATCTATCTATGTATCTATATCTATCTATCTATGTATCTATTTCTATTTATCTATCTATCTATGTATCTATATCTATCTATCTATCTATCTATCTATCTATCTATGTATCTATTTCTATCTATCTATCTATCTATCTATCTATCTATATTTATCTATCTATCTATCTATCTATCTATTTCTATCTATCTATCTATCTATCTATCTATCTATCTATTTCTATCTATCTATCTATCTATCTATGACAAAAAAAAGGGGTTAATAAGCAGCGTTTCTTTTATAGCAGATATGCTAGGTGCTATTCAGTCCCTGTGATGGGGATCAACCATCACCTTCATCAATAATTGCAAAAAATGAGGCTGCAGCACACACAATTTGGAGTGATTTCCTTGCCTTTATTGGCATATAGGCATAGTGAGGCTTCACTATGCCTATATGCCAATAAAGGCAAGGAAATCACTCCAAATTGTGTGTGCTGCAGCCTCATTTTTTGCAATTATCTATCTATCTATCTATCTATTTCTATCTATCTATCTATCTATCTATCTATCGATCTCTATCTATCTATCTATCTATCTATGTATCTTTTTCTATCTATCTATCTATCTATCTATCTATCTATCTATCTATCTATCTATATCTATCTATCTATGTATCTATATCTATCTATCTATCTATCTATCTATCTATCTATCTATGTCTTTCTATCTATCTATCTATCTATCTATGTATCTATTTCTATCTATCTATCTATCTATCTATCTATGTATCTATGTATCTATCTCTATATATCTCTGTATACTCTGCATCCCCCCTGTATACTCTGCGTCCCCCCTGTATACTCTGCTTTCCCCGCACGGCCCCCCCTGTATACTCTGCGGCCCCCTGCACGGCCCCCCCCAGAAACTCTGCGGCCCCCCCCGCACGACCCCCCTGTATACTCTGCTCCTCCCCGCACGGCCCCCCTGTATACTCTGCGGCCCCCCGCACGGCCCCCCCCTGTATACTCTGCTCCCCCCCTGTATACTCTGCTCCCCCCCTGTATACTCTGCTCCCCCCCTGTATACTCTACTCCCCGCGCTCGGCCCCCCTGTATACTCTGCTCCCCCCCGCACGGCCCCCCTGTATGCTCTGCTCCCCCCCTGTATACTCTGCTCCCCCTGCACGGCCCCCCTGTATGCTCTGCTCCCCCCCTGTATACTCTGCTCCCCCCGCACGGCCCCCCTGTATGCTCTGCTCCCCTCCTGTATACTCTGCTCCCCCCGCACGGCCCCCCTGTATGCTCTGCGGCCCCCCTGTATGCTCTGCGGCCTCCCTGTATGCTCTGCTCCCCCCGCACGGCCCCCCTGTATACTCTGCTCCCCCCCTGTATACTCTGCTCCCCCCCTGTATGCTCTGCGGCCCCCCCCTGTATGCTCTGCGGCCCCCCCTGTATGCTCTACGGCCCCACCCCCTGTATGCTCTGCGGCCCCCCTCGTATGCTCTGTGGCCCCCCCATATACTCTGCTGCTCCCCCCCTCGGCACGACCCCCCTGTATACTCTGCTGCTCCCCCCCCGGCACGTCCCCCCTGTATACTCTGCTACTCCCCCCCCGACACGGCCCCCCTGTATACTCTGCTACTCCCCCCCCCCGGCACGGCCCCCTGTATACTCTGCTGCTCCCCCCCCCGCACGGCCCCCCTGTATACTCTGCTCCCCCCCGCATGGCCCCCCTGTATACTCTGCTCCCCCCCCCCCCGCACGGCCCCCCTGTATACTCTGCTCCCCCCGCACGGCCCCCTGTATACTCTGCTCCCCCCGCACGGCCCCCGTGTATACACACAATTAATTTCACCGCGTTCCCGATGCAATTGCATCGGGCCTTTTTACTAGTAGAGATATAATGGACGAAAATTCGTCCATTATATCTCTATGGGAAGTGAGGCGCTATTCTGATTGGTCGCTGTGTGCTGCCGGCGACCAATCAGAATAGCGCCTCACTTCCCATAGAGATACATGGCGGTGTTTCGAGCAATGCATGGCTGGCCCCTTGGTTCGATTTTCAGCCACGGCGCTCGGCTGTCGCCGGCCCAAGAAAATCGCAATGGACCTACCGCGGCTGCAACAAATCACCTATCTATCTCTATATCTATCTATCGATCTATCTATGTATCTATTTCTATCTATCTATCTATCTATCTATGTATCTATTTCTATTTATCTATCTATCTATTTCTATTTATTTATCTATCTATCTATTTATCTATCTATCTATCTATCTATCTATCTTTCTATCTATCTATGTATCTATATCTATCTATCTATGTATCTATTTCTATTTATCTATCTATCTATGTATAATTTGGAAAAGCTGCACAGCACTCAGCAGACCAGTGTGAACTGGTGCAAGCATAGGACGCAGAGATTAAACAAACCAAGTAAAAGTCCATGCAGCACACAGCTACCACCAATGATGCACAGTGCTAACAAGCCATATGTGATTGAGGAAAAAATTCAAAAACTTACGTTTTTTCAAAAAACTCAATAATCTTTCTTTTAATCTGGAGTTCTTAGTACATACATTGGCCAATGTCTGCTTGCTCATCAACTACGACAAAGTGACTCCAGGTATGATGAGCCCTATCTGACATCCCTGCCTTCCTTGTCCACCCCCCACCTCGCGGTGGGCAGGCACCATCTATACCCTCCATCACCTGTAGGTTTAATGAGGGTGCAATTACATTGCAGCAAAGGAGTCTGCAACTCCATATAATATAATAATTTGGAAAAGCTGCACAGCACTCAGCAGACCAGTGTGAACTGGTGCAAGCATAGGACACAGAGATTAAACAAACCAAGAAAAAGTCCATGCAGCACACACCTACCACCAATGATGCACAGTGCTAACAAGCCATATGTGATTGAGGAAAAAATTCAAAAACTTACTTTTTTCAAAAAACTCAATAATCTATCTTTTAATCTGGAGTTCTTAGTACATACATTGGCCTGTGCATCATTGGTGGTAGCTGTGTGCTGCATGGACTTTTACTTAGTTTGTTTAATCTCTGTGTCCTATGCTTGCACCAGTTCACACTGGTCTGCTGTGTGCTGTGCAGCTTTTCTGAATTATATATTATATGGAGTTGCAGACTCCTTTGCTGCAATGTAATTGCACCCTCATTAAACCTACAGGTGATGGAGGGTTTAGATGGTGCCTGCCCACCGCGAGGTGGGGGGTGGACAAGGAGGGCTTGGATGTCAGATAGGGCTCATCAGACCTGGAGTCACTTTGTCGTAGTTGATGAGCAAGCAGACATTGGCCAATGTATGTACTAAGAACTCCAGATTAAAAAAAGATTATTGAGTTTTTTGAAAAAACGTAAGTTTTTGAATTTTTTCCTCAATCACATATGGCTTGTTAGCACTGTGCATCATTGGTGGTAGCTGTGTGCTGCATGGACTTTTACTTGGTTTATCTATCTATGTATCTATATCTATCTATCTATCTATGTATCTATCTATGTATCTATTTCTATCTATCTATCTATCTATCTATCTATCTATGTATCTATATCTATCTATCTATTTCTATCTATCTATCTATTTCTATCTATCTATCTATCTATCTATCTCTATCTATCTGTCTATGTATCTTTTTCTATCTATCTATCTATCTATCTATCTATATCTATCTATCTATCTATGTATCTATATCTATCTATCTATCTATGTCTTTCTATCTATCTATCTATGTATCTATTTCTATATATCTATCTATCTATCTATTTCTATCTATCTATCTATGTATCTATTTCTATCTATCTATCTATCTATCTATCTATGTATCTATCTCTATCTATCTGTCTATGTATCTTTTTCTATCTATCTATCTATCTATCTATCTATTTCTATCTATCTATCTATCTATCTATCTATGTCTTTCTATCTATCTATCTATCTATCTATCTATCTATTTCTATCTATCTATGTATCTATTTCTATCTATATCTATCTATCTATCTATCTATCTATCTATGTATCTATCTATGTATCTATTTCTATCTATCTATCTATCTATCTATCTATCTTATCTATATCTATCTATCTATCTATCTATGTCTTTCTATCTATCTATCTATCTATCTATCTATCTATTTCTATCTATCTATGTATCTATTTCTATCTATATCTATCTATCTATCTATCTATCTATCTATCTATCTATCTATCTATCTATGTATCTATATCTATCTATCTATTTCTATCTATCTATCTATTTCTATCTATCTATCTATCTATCTATCTCTATCTACCTGTCTATGTATCTTTTTCTATCTATCTATCTATCTAATCTATCTATATCTATCTATCTATCTATGTATCTATATCTATCTATCTATCTATGTCTTTCTATCTATCTATCTATGTATCTATTTCTATATATCTATCTATCTATCTATCTATTTCTATCTATCTATCTATGTATCTATTTCTATCTATCTATCTATCTATGTATCTATCTCTATCTATCTGTCTATGTATCTTTTTCTATCTATCTATCTATGTATCTATCTCTATCTATCTGTCTATGTATCTTTTTCTATCTATCTATCTATCTATCTATCTATCTATTTCACTATCTATCTATCTATCTATCTATGTCTTTCTATCTATCTATCTATCTATCTATTTCTATCTATCTATTATCTATTTCTATCTATATCTATCTATCTATCTATCTATGTATCTATCTCTATCTATCTATCTATGTATCTTTTTCTATCTATCTATCTATCTATCTATTTTTATCTATCTATCTATCTATCTATCTAATCTATCTATTATCTATCATTATCTACCTATCTATCTATCTCTATCTATCTATCTATTATGTATCTATTTCTATTTATCTATCTATCTATGTATCTATTTCTATTTATCTATCTATCTATCTATCTATTATCTATAAACTATATCTATCTATATTATCTATTTCTATCTATCTATCTATCTATCTATCTATCTATGTATCTATTTCTATCTATCTATATATCTATTTCTATCTATGTATCATTATTCTATCTATCTATTCTATCTATCTTATTTTCTATCTATCTAATTATCTATCTATGTATCTATTTACTATCTATCTATCTATTTCTATCTATATATCTATGTATCTATATCTATCTATCTATCTATCTATCTATCTATTATGTATCTATTATCTATCTATCTATCTATCTATCTATCTATCTATCTATGTATCTATCTCTATCTATCTATCTATCTATCTGTCTATTATTCTTTTCTATTATCTATGCATCTATATATTCTATCTATCTATCTATTTCTATCTATCTATCTTATTTATCATCTATCTATCTATCTATCTATCTATCTATCTATTATCTATTTCTATTTATCTATCTATCTATGTATCTATTTCTATTTATCTATCTATCTATCTATGTATCTATATCTATCTATCTATGTATACTATCTATCTATCTATCTAATCTATCTATCTATCTACTATCTATCTATCTATGTATCTAATCTATCTATCTATCTATCTATCTATCTTCTATGTATCTTTATCTATCTATATATCTATCTATCTATTTCTATCTATCTATATCTATTATCTATCTATCTATCTATCTATCTATCTATGTATCTATTTCTATTTATCTATCTATCTATGTATCTATTTCTATCTAATCTATCTATATCTATCTATCTATCTATCTATCTATCTATCTATTATCTATTCTATTCTATCTATCTATCTATCTATGTATCTATTTCTATCTATCTATGTATCTATTTCTATCTATCTATGTATCTATTTCTATCTATCTATCATATCTATCTATCTATCTATCTATCTATCTATCTATCTATGTATCTATTTCTATCTATCTATTATCTATTTTCTATCTTCTATGTATCTATTTCTATCTATCTATGTATCTATTTTATCTATCTATCTATCTATCTATCTATCTATCTACTTGTATCTATTATCTATCTATCTATTTATCTATCTATGTATCTATGTCTATCTTACATCTATCTATCTATTTCTATCTACTACTATCTATCTATCTATCTATATCTATCTATCTATCTATCTATCTAGTATCTATTTCTATCTATCTATGTATCTATCCTATCTATCCTATTCTTATTTCTATCTTTATCTATCTATCTATCTATCTATCTATCTATCTATCTCATGTATATTCTATCTATCTATCTATCTATATCTATGTATCTATATCTATCTCTCTATCTACTATCATCTCTCTTATGTATCTAATTTTATCTATATCTATCTATATCTATCTATCATATCTATCTATCTATCTATATAGCTATTATGTACAATCTATCTATCTTCACTACTTGTATCTATTTCTATCTATCTGTCTATGTATCTTTTCTTTCTATCTATCTATCTATCTATCTATTTCTATCTATCTATCATCTATCTATACTATCTATATCTATCTATCTATCTCTCTATCTATGTATCTATTTCTATCTATCTATGTATCTATTTCTATCTATCTATCTACATAGTAACATAGTAACATAGTTTTTAAGGTTGAAGGAAGACTTTAAGTCCATCTAGTTCAACCCATAGCCTAACATGTTGATCCTGAGGAAGGCAAAAAAAAAACCCATGTGGCAACACTAAGCTCCACATTGGGGGAAAAAATTCCTTCCTGACTCCAGATACGGTAATCAGACTAATTCCCTGGATCAACGCCCTATCAAAGAATCTAGTATGTATAACTGGTAATATTATAGTTTTCAAGAAAGGCATCCAGGCCCTTCTTAAATGTTAGTAGTGACTCACTCATTACAACATCATGTGGCAGAGAGTTCCATAGTCTCACTGCTCTTACAGTAAAGAATCCACGTCTGTGATTATGATTAAACCTTCTTTCCTCCAGACGTAGAGGATGCCCCCTTGTCCCAGTCTCAGGCCTAAGAGTAAAGAGATCATTAGAAAGGTCTCTGTACTGTCCCCTCATATATTTATACATTATTATAAGATCACCCCTAAGCCTTCGTTTTTCCAAGCTAAATAACCCCAAGTTTAATAACCTGTCTTGGTATTGCAGACCCCTTAGTCCTCTAATGACTTTTGTCGCTCTTCTCTGGACACGCTCTAGTTCAGCTATGTCTTTCTTATACACCGGAGACCAGAATTGTACACAGTATTCTAAGTGTGGTCGCACTAGTGACTTGTATAGAGGTAAAATTATGTTCTCCTCATGAGCATCTATGCCTCTTTTAATGCATCCCATTATTTTATTTGCCTTTGCAGCAGCTGCCTGACACTGGCCACTAAATGTGAGTTTGTCATCTACCCATACACCCAGGTCTTTTTCAGTGACAGTTTTGCCCATTGTTTTACAATTAAGCACATAATTATACCTTTTGTTTCCTCTGCCCAAGTGCATAACTTTACATTTATCCCCATTAAAGCGCATTTGCCATTTAGCAGCCCAAGCTTCTAGTTTACATAAATCCTCCTGTAATATAAAATTGTCCTCCTCTGTATTGATTACCCTGCAGAGTTTAGTGTCATCTGCAAATATTGAGATTCTACTCTGTATGCCCCCTACAAGGTCATTAATAAATATATTAAATAGAAGCGGGCCCAACACTGACCCCTGTGGTACCCCACTGTTAACTGTGACCCATTCTGAGTGTGTTCCATTAATAACCACCCTTTGTTTCCTATCACTAAGCCAGTTCTTAACCCACTTACACATATTTTCCCCTATCCCCATTGCCCTCATTTTATGTATCAACCTTTTGTGTGGCACCGTATCAAAAGCTTTTGAAAAGTCCATATACACCACATCCACTGCATTTCCTTTGTCCAGTCCAGAACTTACTTCTTCATAGAAGCTTATTAGTTTGACAGGAACGGTCCCTCGTAAAACCATGTTGATAATGGGTCATGAGGTTATTTTTCTTCAGATACTCCAGTATAGCATCTCTTAGAAAACCCTCAAGGATTTTACCCACAGTAGAGGTTAAGCTTACTGGCCTATAATTTCCAAGTTCAGTTTTTGTCCCCTTTTTGAATATTGGCACCACATTTGCTATACGCCAGTCCTGTGGTACAGACCCTGTTATTATGGAATCTTTAAATATTAAAAATAATGGTCTATCTATGACAGTACTTAATTCCTGCAGCACTCTGGGGTGTATCCCATCCGGGCCCGGGGATTTGTCAATTTTAGTGATTTTTAGACGATGCCGTACTTCCTCTTGGGTTAAGCAGGTGACATTTAATTGAGACTTTTTGTTATCACTGATCATATTGTCTGTCATGGGATTTCCTTGTGTAAATACTGTTGAAAAAAAGTCATTTAGCATATTGGCTTTTTCCTCATCCTCATCCACCATTTCACCCAGACTATTTTTAAAGGGGCCAACACCATCATTTTTTAGTTTCTTACTATTTATGTAGTTAAAAAATATTTTGGGATTCTTTTTACTTTCTCTGGCAATGAGTCTCTCTGTCTCAATCTTTGCTGCCTTGATTTGCTTTTTACAAATGTTATTTAATTTTCTGTATTTATTTAATGCTTCATCACTACCTACTTGCTTTAATTCCCTAAATGATTTCTTTTTGTCACATATTGCACTTCTTACCGCTTTATTTAGCCATAGTGGTTTCCTCCTATTTCTAGCATGCTTATTCCCATAGGGTATATATTGTGCACAGGTCCTATTCAGGATGCTAATAAACATCTCCCATTTGTGTTGTGTACTTTTATGTCTCAGGACATCGTCCCAGTTTATTGCACTAAGATCATCTCTCAACCGTTGGAAATTTGCCTTCCTGAAGTTTAGTGTCCTTGTAGCCCCTCTACTACACGTCTTAGTAAAGGATACTTGAAAACTTATTATTTTATGATCACTATCTATCTATCTATTTCTATCTATCTATCTATCTATCTATCTATCTATCTATCTATCTATTTCTATCTATCTATCTATTTATCTATGTATCTATTTCTATCTATCTATCTATCTATGTATCTATTTCTGTCTATCTATCTATGTATCTATTTCTATCTATCTATCTATCTATCTATCTATCTATCTATCTATCTATGTATCTATTTCTATCTATCTATCTATCTATCTATCTATCAATCAATCTATCAGATAGATAGATAGATATATAGATAGAAATAGATAGATAGATAGAAATAGATAGATACATAGATACATAGATAGATAGATAGATAGATAGAAATAGATACATAGATAGAAAGATAGATAGAAAGAAATAGATATATAGATAGATAGATAGATAGATACATACATAAAAATATATACATAGATAGATAGAAAGAAATAGATACATAGATAGATAGAAATAGATAGACAGAAATAGATACATAGATAGATAGATAGATAGATAAATAGATAGAAATAGATAGATAGATAGAAATAGATACATAGATACATAGATAGAAACAGATACATAGATAGAAATAGATAGATAGATAGAAATAGATAGATAGATAGATACAAATAAAGGACTGCAGCACTCTTCTTTGTGAAACAACCGCCTTTATTCGGCCATCAGGTGGGTGGTGACAACGTTTCGGGATCCTGTCCCTTTCTCTAGCCTAGAGAAAGGGACAGGATCCCGAAACGTTGTCACCACCCACCTGATGGCCGAATAAAGGCGGTTGTTTCACAAAGAAGAGTGCTGCAGTCCTTTATTTGTATACTTACACAGCAAGGAGGAGAGGAGCTGTAACTGCTGAGCACCTAGGGGAGCTGTGCTGCACCAATATACTAATATACTAATCTAGATAGATAGATAGATAGATAGAAATAGATACATAGATAGAAATAGATACATAGATAGATAGATAGATAGATAGATAGATGAATAGATAGAAATAGATAAATAGAAATAGATAGATAGAAATAGATAGATAGATAAATAGAAATAGATACATAGATAGATAAATAGAAATAGATAGATAGATAAATAGAAATAGATACATAGATAGATCGATAGATAGATATAGAGATAGATAGATAGGTGAGTCGTTGCAGCCGCAGTAGGTGCATTGCGATTTTCTTGGGCCGGCGACAGCCGAGCGCCGTGGCCGAAAATCGAACCAAGGGCCGGCCATGCATTCTTCGAAACACCGCTATGTATCTCTGTGGGAAGTGAGGCGCTATTCTCATTGGTCGCTGTGTGCTGGCGGCGTCCAATGAGAATAGCGCCTCACTTTGAGCGGTAAATTTGAAACTCAAAGCGCCGTGGCCGAAAATCGAACCAAGGGGCCGGCCATGCATTCTTCGAAACACCGCTATGTATCTCTATGGGAAGTGAGGCGCTATTCTGATTGGTCGCTGTGTGCTGCCGAAGACCAATCAGAATAGCGCCTCACTTCCTATAGACATATAATGGACGACTTTGAGTTTCAAATTTACCGCTGAAAGTGAGGCGCTATTCTGATTGGTCGCCGGCAGCACACAGCGACCAATCAGAATAGCGCCTCACTTCCCATCTATATACATAATCTGCAGTTTTGCACTTCCGGTCACTGTGCCGGTATCACGCGGCGTGCCCGAAAGCGCAAAACGCTGTCGCCGCACACCACCTACCCCCAACAATGCCCACCGCATCTTCCCGCTCCTCCGCCGCGTCCCCAGCGGAAGCAGCCGGGGGAGCGCCATTACAAAAGGGGCCGGCGCCAACATCTGCGCCCGCCTTCTTCTGACACTCCGCCCATCGCCGCACACCACCTACCCCACCAATGCCCGCCGCAGCTTCCCGCTCCCCCGCCGCGTCCCCAGCGGCAGCAGCCGGGGGAGCGCCATTACAAAGGGGGCCAGCACCAGCATCTGCGCCCGCCTTCCTCGGAGACACCGCCCTCCCCAGCCTCCCCAGTTAAGATGGCGGCGCCCCTCTGCCATTGTAGCCTCCAGGGGCGGCGGGGCTGCAGCCTGCTCTCACCCCCCCCTCCTCCCCGCCCCTCAACTAAGCCATACTCTGCTCCCCCGGTATACTCTGCTCCCCCCCTGTATACTCTGCTCCCCCCCCTGTATACTCTGCTCCCCCCCTGTATACTCTGCTCCCCCCTGTATACTCTGCTCCCCCCTGTGTACTCTGCGGCCCCCCTGTATACTCTGCTTTCCCCTCTATACTCTGCGGCCCCCCTGTATACTCTGCTCCCCCCGCACGGTCCACCTGTATGCTCTGCGGCCCCCCTGTATGCTCTGCGGCCCCCTGTATACTCTACGGCCCCCCGCAGGGCCCCCCTGTATACTCTGCGGCCCCCCGCACAGCCCCCCTGTATACTCTGCCGCCCCCCGCACGGACCCTTGTATACTCTGCCGCCCCCCCGCACGGCCCTCCCCCTGTATACTCTGCGGCCCCCCCGCACGGCTTCCCCCTGTATACTCTGCCGCCCCCTGCATGGCCCCCCCCTGCATACTCCTGCCGCCCCCCGCACGGCCCCCCTGTATACTTTGCTCCCCCCCTGCACGGCCCCCCTGTATACTCTGCGGCCCCCCTGTATACTCTGCGGCCCCCCGCACGGCCCCCCTATATACTCTTCTCCCCCCCCGCACGGCCCCCCTGTATATTCTGCGGCCCCCCGCATGGCGCCCCCCCTGTATACTCTGCGGCCCCCCACACAACCCCCCTGAATACTCTCCGGCCCCCCGCACGGCCCCCCTGTATACTTTGCGGCCCCCCTGTATACTCTGCGGCCCCCCGCACGGCCCCCTCTCGCCCCTGTATACTCTGCGGCCCCCCGCCCCCTGTATACTCTGCGGCCCCCCGCACTGGCCCACCCCTGTATACTCTGCGGCCCCCCTGTATACTCTGCGGCCCCCCGCACGGCCCCCCCATGTATGCTCTGCTTCCCCCCTGTATACTCTGCCCCCCCCTGTATACTCTGCTCCCCCCACACGGCCCCCCTGTATGTTCTGCTGCCCCCGCACGGCCCCCCTCTGTATACTCTGCGGCCCCCCGCACGGCCCCCCCTGTATACTCTGCGGCCACCCTGTATACTCTGCTCCCCCCTGTATACTCTGTCCCCCCCGCACGTCCACCCTGTATACTCTGCTCCCCCCCTGTATACTCTGCTCCCCCCCTGTATACTCTGCAGCCCCCCTGTATACTCTGCTCCCACCGCACGGCCCCCCTGTATACTCTGCTCCCCCCCTGTATACTCTGCTCCCCCCCTGTATACTCTGTGGCCCCCCTGTATACTCTGCTCCCCCCGCACGGCCCCCCTGTATACTCTGCTCCCCCCCTGTATACTCTGCTCCCCCCTCTATACTCTGCGGCCCCCCTCTATACTCTGCGGCCCCCCTCTATACTCTGCTTCCCCTGCACGGCCCCCCTCTATACTCTGCGGCCCCCCTCTATACTCTGATTTCCCCGCACGGCCCCCCTGTATACTCTGCGGCCCCCCAGTATACTCTGTGGCCCCCCGCACGGCCCCCCTTTATACTCTGCGGCCCCCCGCACGGCCCCCCCTGTATACTCTGCTCCCCCCCTGTATACTCTGCTCCCCCCCGTATACTCTGCTCCCCCCTGTATACTCTGCTCCCCCCTGTATACTCTGCGGCCACCCCTGTATACTCTGCGGCCCCCCTGTATACTCTGCGGCTCCCCTGTATACTCTGCTTCCCCCGCACGGCCCCCCTGTATACTCTGCGGCCCCCAGGTATACTCGGAGGCCCCCCTGTATACTCTGCGGCCCCCCGCACGGCCCCCCTGTATACTCTGCTCCCCCACCGCACAGCCCCCCTGTATACTCTGCGGCCCACCGCACGGCCCCCCTGTATACTCTGCTCCCCCCGCACGGCCCCCCCTGTATACTCTGCGGCCCCCTGCACGGCCCCCCTGTATACTCTGCGGCCCACTGCACGGCCCCCCCTGTATACTCTGCGGCCCCCCCGCACGGCGCCCCTGTATACTCTGCTCCCCCTCTGTATACTCTGCTCCCCCCCTGTATACTCTACTCCCCCCCTGTATACTCTACTCCCCCCGCACGGCCCCCCTGTATACTCTGCTCCCCCCCTGTATACTCTGCTCCCCCCGCACGGCCCCCCTGTATGCTCTGCTCCCCCCCTGTATACTCTGCTCCCCCTGCACGGCCCCCCTGTATGCTCTGCTCCCCCCCTGTATACTCTGCTCCCCCCGCACGGCCCCCCTGTATGCTCTGCTCCCCCCTGTATACTCTGCTCCCCCCGCACGGCCCCCCTGTATGCTCTGCGGCCCCCCTGTATGCTCTGCGGCACCCCTGTATGCTCTGCTCCCCCCGCACGGCCCCCCTGTATACTCTGCTCCCCCCTGTATACTCTGCTCCCCCCCTGTATGCTCTGCGGCCCCCCCGTATGCTCTGCGGCCCCCCCCTGTATGCTCTGCAGCCCCCCCTGTATGCTCTGCGGCCCCCCCCCTGTATGCTCTGCGGTCCCCCCGTATGCTCTGCGGCCCCCCCGAATGCTCTGCGGCCCCCCCTGTATGCTCTGCGGCCCCCCCCTGTATGCTCTGCGGCCCCCCCCTGTATGCTCTGCGGCCCCCCGTATGCTCTGCGGCCCCCCCCGTATGCTCTGCGCCCCCCTGAATACTCTGCTCTCCCCCCTGCACGACCCCCCTGTATACTCTGCTGCTTCCCCCCCCGGCACGGCCCCCCTGTATACTCTGCTACTCTCCCTCCCTCTGGCACGTCTGCTGCTCCCCCCCGCATGGCCCCCCTGTATACTCTGCTCCCCCCGCACGGCTCCCTTGTATACTCTGCTCCCCCCTGCACGGCCCCCCCTGTATACTCTGCTCCCCCACCGCACGGCCTCCCTGTATACTCTGCTCCCCCCCCCTCCCCGCACGCCCCCCTGTATACTCTGCTCCCCCCGCACGGCCCCCTGTATACTCTGCTCCCCCTGCACGGTCCCCCTGTATACTCTGCGGCCCCCGCATGGCCCCCCCCTGTAAACTCTGCGGCCCCCCGCACGGCCCCCCTGTATACTCTCCGGCCCCCCGCACGGCCACCCCCTGTATACTCTGCGGCCCCCCGCAGGCCGCCCCCTTGTATACTCTGCAGCACCCCGCACGCTCCCCCCTGTATACTCTGCGGCCCCCCTGTATACTCTGTGCCCCCCGCACGGCCCCCCCCTGTATACTCTGCGGCCCCCTGCACGGCCCCCCCCTGTATACTCTGCGGCCCCCCCTGTATACTCTGCGGCCCCACCCCTGTATACTCTGCGGCCCCACCCCTGTATACTCTGCGGCCCCCCTGTATACTCTGCCGCCGCCCCGCACGCCCCCTGTATGCTCTGCGGCCCCCCTGTATACTCTGCGGCCCCCCGCACGGCCCCTCCTGTATACTCTGCTTCCCCCCTGTATACTCTGCTTCCCCCTGTATACTCGGCTCCCCCCGCACGCCCCCCTGTATGCTCTGCGGCCCCCCGCACGCCCCCCCCCATGTATACTCTGCGGCCCCCCGCATGGCCCCCCCCTGTATACTCTGCGGCCCCCCTGTATACTCTGCTCCCCCCTGTATACTCTGCTCCCCCCCCGTATACTCTGCTCGCCCCCCCTGTATACTCTGCTCCCCCCCTGTATACTCTGCGGCCCCCCTGTATACTCTGCTCCCCACGCACGGCTTCCCTGTATACTCTGCTCCCCCCCTGTATACTCTGCTCCCCCCTGTATACTCTGCGGCCCCCCTCTATGCTCTGCGGCCCCCCTATATATACTCTGCTGCCCCCTATATACTCTGCGGCCCCCCTCTATACTCTGCCGCCCCCCTCTATACTCTGCGGCCCCCCTCTATACTCTGCTTCCCCCGCACGGCCCCCCTCTATACTCTGCGGCCCCCTTCTATACTCTGCTTCCCCTGCACGGCCCCCCTGTATACTCTGCGGCCCCCCTGTATACTCTGCGGCCCCCCGCATGGCCCCCCTGTATACTCTGCGGCCCCCCTGCACGGCCCCCCCTTTATACTCTGCTCCCCCCCTGTATACTCTGCTCCTCCCCGTATACTCTGCTCCCCCCTGTATACTCTGCTCCCCCCTGTATACTCTGCTCCCCCCCTGTATACTCTGCGGCCCCCCTGTATACTCTGCGGCCCCCCTGTATACTCTGCTTCCCCCGCACGGCCCCCCTGTATACTCTGCGGCCCCCCTGTATACTCTGCGGCCCCCTGTATACTCTGTGGCCCCCCGCACGGCCCCCCTGTATACTCTGCGTCCCCCCTGTATACTCTGCGTCCCCCCTGTATACTCTGCGTCCCCTCTGTATACTCTGCTCCCCCCGCACGGCCCCCTCTGTATACTCTGCGGCCCCCCGCACGGCCCCCCCAGAAACTCTGCGGCCCCCCGCACGGCCCCCCTGTATACTCTGCTCCCCCCAGCACGGCCCCCCTGTATACTCTGCGGCCCCCCGCACGGCCCCCCCTGTATACTCTGCTCCCCCCGTTATACTCTGCTCCCCCCCTGTATACTCTACTCCCCCCCACAGCCCCCCTGTATACTCTGCTTCCCCTGCACGGCCCCCCTGTATACTCTGCTGGCCCCCCCTGTATACTCTGCGGCCCCCCGCATGGCCCCCCTGTATACTCTGCGGCCCCCCGCACGGCCCCCCCCTTTATACTCTGCTCCCCCCCTTTATACTCTGCTCCTCCCCGTATACTCTGTTCCCCCCTGTATACTCTGCTCCCCCCTGTATACTCTTCTCCCCCCCTGTATACTCTGCGGCCCCCCTGTATACTCTGCGGCCCCCCTGTATACTCTGCTTCCCCCGCACGGCCCCCCTGTATACTCTGCGGCCCCCCTGTGTACTCTGCGGCCCCCTGTATACTCTGTGGCCCCCCGCACGGCCCCCCTGTATACTCTGCGTCCCCCCTGTATACTCTGCGTCCCCCCTGAATACTCTGCGTCCCCTCTGTATACTCTGCTCCCCCCGCACGGCCCCTCCTGTATACTCTGCGGCCCCCCGCACGGCCCCCCCAGAAACTCTGCGGCCCCCCTCACGCCCCCTGTATACTCTGCGGCCCCCCTGTATACTCTGCGGCCCCCTGTATACTCTGTGGCCCCCCCACGGCCCCCCTGTATACTCTGCGCCCCCCTGTATACTCTGCGTTCCCCCCCTGTATACTCTGCGCCCCCCTGTATACTCTGCTACTCCCCTCCTGCACGGCCCCTCCTGTATACTCTGCGCCCCCCGACAGGCCCCCCAGAAACTCTGGGCCTCCCTGCACGGCCCCCCTGTATACTCTGCTCCCCCCTGCACGGCTCCCCTGTATACTCTGCGTCCCCCCGCCGCCGGCCCTCCCCTGTATACTCTCTGCTCCCCCCTGTATACTCTGCTCCCCCCCTGTATACTCTGCTCCCCCCGCACGGCCCCCTGTATGCTCTGCTCCCCCCATGTCACCTGCTCCCCCTGTACTGCGGCCCCCCTGTATGCTCTGCCCCCCCCTGTATACTCTGCTCCCCCCGCACGGCCCTCCCTTGTATGCTCTGCCCCCCCCTGTATACTCTGCTCCCCACGCACGGCCCCCCTGTATGCTCTGCGGCCCCCGTATGCTCTGCGGCCCCCCCTGTATAGCTCTGCTCCCCCCCGCACGGCCCCCCCTGTATATACTCTCCTGCGCCCCCCTGTATACTCTGCTCCCCCCCCTGTACTATCGCCCCGCCCCCCCCCTGTATAGCTCTGCGCCCCCCCTGTTGTTCTGCGCGCCCCCCCCTGTATGCTCTGCGGCCCCCCCTGTATACTCTGCGGCCCCCCCCTGTATACTCTGCGCCCCCCCCCCCGTATACTCGGCCCGCACCCCCCTGTATACTCTGCTACTCTCCCCCGGCACGGCCCCCTGTATACTCTCACTCCTCCCCCCCCCGGTCATCGGCCCTCCTGTATACTCTGCTGCTCCTCCCGCACGGCCCTCCTGTATACTCTGCTCCCCCCTGACTCGGCTCCCCTGTATACTCTGCTCCCCCCGCACGGCCCCTCTGTATAGTCTGCTGCCCCACGCAACGGCCCCCCATGTATACTCTGCGCCCCCCCCAGCCCCCCCTGTATACTCTGCTCCCCCCGCACGGCCCCCCTGTATACTCTGCTTCCCCCGCACGGCCCCCTGTATACTCTGCTCCCCCCGCACGGCCCCCGTGTATACACACAATTAATTTCACCGCATTCCCAATGCAATTGCATCGGGCCTTTTTACTAGTAGAGATATAATGGACGAAAATTCGTCCATTATATCTCTATGGGAAGTGAGGCACTATTCTGACTGGTCGCTGTGTGCTGCCGGCGACCAATCAGAATAGCGCCTCACTTCTTATAGAGATACATAGCGGTGTTTCGAACAATGCATGGCCGGCCCCTAGGTTCGATTTTCGGCCACGGCGCTCGGCTGTCGCCGGCCCAAGAAAATCGCAATGGACCTACCGCGGCTGCAACGACTCACCTATCTATCTCTATATCTATCTATCGATCTATCTATGTATCTATATCTATTTATATATCTAGATTAGTATATTGGTGCAGCACAGCTCCCCTAGGAGCTCAGCAGTCACAGCTCCTCTCCTCCTTGCTGTATAAGTATACAAAATAAAGGACTGCAGCACTCTTCTTTGTGAAAACAACCGCCTTTATTCGGCCATCAGGTGGGTGGTGACTCAAAACAACCGCCTTTATTCGGCCATCAGGTGGGTGGTGACAACGTTTCGGGATCCTGTCCCTTTCTCTAGCAGCTATACAATGTCAAGGCTAGGTTTTTTATACCCTTGATTTTCATATGCTCGCATAATTGCCAATTATCACATTCAGTTGTTTTTTATCTATATAGTGCCCTCTAGTGCAAAAACAGTGCTAGTGCACACTTATTCACCTTTTATATCATTATATTTAGCCCTTATTTTCCACATCATATATTTACATTATCTGTTCCATATTGATACTTATTTGATTGCTTTACATTTCGATATTCATCACCTTGCACAGCTATGGCTTCCACCTGGTCCGCCCTCTCCTATGCAGCATACAGTTTTCCTACTTGCTTTCCTGCCGCCATTGCACGTGTCCAGCGTCTCTGTGAGATCGCCCGCACATGCGCGGTGCAATTTGAGTAGTTTACCGTCGCTATGGCGATACCGGATATCCGGCGTCCGCCATCTTGCGACTCGCATTATATGCCTTTACACCTGCATTTGCATTTCAGCGGTGTTTACATGCCTGTTGTCAATGTCCACTTGGTAGTTTGTGCAAATTGAGCAAAATTGTGTATGTGCAGGTCACTTATATCCAAAAAGTGCTATGTGCACATGCTAAAATCTATTTTGAGACTATACGTTAATTTTATTTTAAAACTACCATTATCGTTATTAGTCTCCCCTATTTTACTTGTCATTATCCCTCGCCCATGAATCACCAACCACAGTGTGTATACCACTGCGGTCAGGTGTCAGCCTTACATGGTGATAGGAAGCCCCATCGCTCACCATGTATGCCGATCTTGGGGTCAATAGGATTTCTTATACTATTGGGGATACCCTAGATTATCCATTTAGTAGTTCCATGATTAATAAACCATAGTCATATTATATAGTCACATTATTTTATTTTTTTGTGCTTAAAGTGCTGAAGTTTCATACATTTAAAGTGCTATGCATTGCATCCATAAGATGCTTGTGTTATTGTATAGAATTAAAGTGCTTATCGTCATGTGCTTTGTGCATGGCATCTACAGGTCAACCAGATAGTCTGTTCTGCAAATTTGATAGCGGCCACTGTTTCTGCCTTGCTGTGCTTTCTATCGGAACATTGCTCTGGATCATTAGATGGGCTAAAATATGAATAATAATAATAAAACATATAAATATATTAAAATACATTAAAATTAATCTATATGAATACTAGTGTGCATCAAAATTACACCTAAAAGTGATTAATATTTGTGCCTTTATTGTGACTAGTGCTCTCTATCTACAAGTACCATTTTTACATCCGAGTTACTTTTCCTATCAGGGTTCTCTTGTTTATTTCCGATTTCCTTACTACCTGCTTTACTTTGTTACAAAATCTCTATAATGTCAGACTCATTTTGTATTCAACATCCCTGACGGCCTCAGAGTGTTTAGTTTATAAATCCACCCTAATTCTCTTATCTTCAATAATTTGGTCCTGTCTCCGCCTCTTCTGAGTGGGGTATTGCATCGATTAATCTAAATTTCAGATCCCTCTCTTTGTGATTTTTTTTCTACAAAATGTCTTGGGACTGGCAGGTCTTTCCTCTTTGCTCTGATGTCATGTCTATGCTGGTTAAAACGCGTTTTAAATTCTAAAGTGGTCTCACCTACATATTTGAGGCCGCATGGACATTCTAACAAGTAGATCACGTGGTCACTATTACAGGTCAGGAAGTGGTTGATTTTATATTCGACTCCATTATGTGTGAAACTTGGACCTTTCTGCATGTACTTACAATCAATGCATGAGATACATGGATAGCACCCCTTTCTATCTCTCGATGTCAGAGTTGTTTGTCTACTCTTTTTCATAGAGCCAATGTCTGATCTAATAAAAGCATCCTTCAGATTTTTCCCTTTCCTATACGCTTATTAAAACCAACGAACCAAAATGTCTTTAAGGTACATAGAGTCACACGATAGAAGTATATAGCGATACTATGTCAAAGGACACAAGTATCAGGTTGTCTTGTTGTAGTTTCACCCCTCTCAGTTTTTTTAGGAAATCGTTGGTATCTTTTATAAATGACCTCGTGTTTGTGGCAAAGGGGTTCATGACCTTGTCTAAAAAGACCCCAATATTCTCAAAAACGGACCCTATTCCCGCCACTATAGGTCTACCTGGGGGGTTTTGTAGGGTCTTATGTATTTTTGGATTGATATATAGCACCGGTGTAACTGGGTGTTCTATATATAGGAAATCCGCCATTTCTCCGTCAATAATTCCTGCCAACTCTGCTTCTCCAAGTACCTTTGAGATGTTCCTCTGAATTTCAAATTTGGGGTCTGTACTCAACTGTCTATATACTGTTTGGTCACTTAGCTGCCGCATCACTTCCCCTGTATATGCTTGTTTTTCCATTAGCACCACCGCCCCACCTTTGTCGGCCTGCTTAATAATAATTTTATCATCTTCCCTCAGCTCTTTTATTGCTTGGATTTCTTCCTTTGTAATGTTTGGTTTTTTAAAACCCTCTCTTGGTCTTGCCTTCACCACCCATCTGATGGCCGAATAAAGGCGGTTGTTTTCACAAAGAAGAGTGCTGCAGTCCTTTATTTTGTATTATCTATCTATTATCTATCTATCTATCTATCTATGTATCTATTTCTATTTATCTATCTATCTATTTATCTATGTATCTATTTCTATCTATCTATGTATCTATTTCTATCTATCTATATATCTATATCTATCTATCTATCTATTTCTATTTATCTATCTATCTATCTATCTATGTATCTATATCTATTTATCTATCTATCTATGTATCTATTTCTATCTATCTATCTATGTATCTATATTTATCTATCTATCTATTTCTATGTATCTATGTATCTATCTATCTATCTATCTATCTATCTATCTGTCTATGTATCTATTTCTATCTATCTATTTATCTATCTATGTATATATTTTCTATCTATCTATCTATCTATCTATTTCTATCTATCTATCTATCAAGATTCAAGATTCAAGATTCAAAGAAGCTTTATTGGCAGGACCAAATACATCTCAGTTTTGCCAAAGCAATTGTATAAAGGGAATAGAGATAGGGACTGTGGGGATGTTGGGTAGGAGCTGTAGGGAAGGTGGATGGGATGGATCCAGGATGGGGGGGCTATAGTCCATGGCATAGGGAAGGTGGATGGGCAAGTCCAGGGTGGGGGCTATAGTCCATGGAATAGGAAAGGTGGATGGGGGCAGATCCAATGTGGAGGCTATAGAGTCCATGGCCTCATAGCTCTTTTTCTCGCAGTCTATGGCATTCGCTCACATACTGCGCTGCTATCTCCACTGCTCTCTCTTCTTCTCCCAGCAGGATAGATGTTTTTTCTTCCTCCTTCATGGTGATGAAATCCGGGAAGAGATGTGAGAGTCTCCTGAAGTGAGTGTCCCTCACTGCTGAGTATTTGGAACAGTGTAGCAGGAATTGGGTTTCGTCCTCCAGGGCCTCCTGATCACAGTGTTGGCACAGTCTTTCCTCCCTGGGCTTGTATCTCTGCCTGTGTCGGCCGGACTCGATGGCCAGACTGTGGGCACTGAGTCTATATCGGCTCAGGATCTTGCGGTCTCTGGGATCCGGGAGTTTCTCCAGATATGGGGCCAGGCTGTAGTCTCTCTGTAGACTCCGGTACATGGTCAGTTTCTGTGAGCTGAAGATATCGTTCTTCCAGTCATTGACATACCTCTCTTGACCTATCTATCTATCTATCTATCTATCTATCTATCTGTCTATGTATCTATCTCTATCTATCTATCTATCTATCTATCTGTCTATGTATCTTTTTCTATCTATCTATCTATCTATCTATCTATATCTATCTGTCTGTCTATCTATCTATCTAATCTATCTATCTATGTCTTTCTATCTATCTATCTATGTATCTATTTCTATCTATCTATCTATGTATCTATCTCTATCTATCTGTCTATGTATCTTATTCTTTCTATCTATCTATCTATTTCTATCTATCTATCTATTTCTATCTATCTATCTCTATTTATCTATCTATCTATCTATCTATCTATGTATCTATTTCTATTTATCTATCTATCTATGTATCTATTTCTATTTATCTATCTATGTATCTATTTCTATTTATCTATCTATCTATCTATCTATCTATATCTATCTATCTATCTATGTATCTATATCTATCTATCTATCTATCTATCTATGTATCTATATCTATCTATGTATCTATCTATCTATGTATCTATTTCTATCTATCTATGTATCTATTTCTATCTATCTATGCATCTATCTATCTATCTATCTATCTATGTATCTATCTATCTATGTATCTATATCTATCTATGTATCTATGTATCTATATCTATCTATCTATCTATCTATCTATCTATCTATCTATGCATCTATTTCTATCTATCTATCTATGTATCTATTTCTATCTATCTATCTATCTATCTATGTACAGTTCATAAACGGGTCACAGCACTTCTTTCCAAAGCAATAGATGTTTATTCCAGCCTGGCACAGATGGCAACGTTTCGAGCCTGTCAGCTCTTTTTCCAGCAACCACATGACAATTAGAGCAGTCTTTTATGCACCTTTGGCTAATTACATCACTTCCTTGCATATAATTTACATAAATTCATTTCTACCACAATACCCATCACCTAATTAATAATCATACTAGTAGATAACGTGACAGTGCTTCTTATGCTACAGTAATCAGAAGTTTACGCTCTTTGTACTTATACATTAGTCACTTTTTGCTGAAGATATACAGCTCTATACAGTATTTAACTAATTAGTTTATACTTTTATTAGCTGTGTGTCGTTATTTTACAGTATTGGGCTATTTGGGAGCGGCTTACCGGGTTCCTGTATTGCGGCATGTGTTTTCGGCGTCCCAGAAGCGCCTGTTATGTGTATATCGCTCGGCCCCCATCTTTGCCAACGAGGGAGCCGCGCTAGGCGTGCGCGATGACGTCAAAGCGTCCGCGCATGCGCATATCTCAAACTCCGTCAGTCTCCATCTTTGTTGAGGCACTTCTCGATCTAAGCTAGTCAATACTTTATCTTTTGTGAATTGCTTATTGTATAAAGTGCATTGTGCATCTAAAGTGCTTAATCAATATCAAAATCTCTTTATGATAAAGTGCTTATGTCTAAATAAACGTACTTTATTTCTTATTAGCCTCATTATTGTGCAAACTCGCTTAGGGTGACCTTTTCTCATAAGGGACATTCTCAGGAATATATTCAGATCTATTTAACACCCCTCTTTATCCGCCCATAATAATTTTTTTGACTACTTCATTTGGCTTAGTTTAAGCCTCAATCATTAACCCTTTACTAATAATGGGCGATCTAGGGGTAATCCTGTTTCTTGTCCTCCTATTTCCTTATTCTGGTCTCCATGTGACAATGTGCTCATTATGCTTATATCAAAAAAAATTCTTTATTTTAAATAAGTGTATTTAAAATGATTCTTTAAAATAACCCTCACAAAGACAAGTGTTCGTTTAGTGTGCCATGTTGTTTGTAATTACCATACAGTACTCCCTATATTGCCGCTCCCATTCCTTCAACACTGTGTGGACTCTATCAGCATTTTTTTGACCTCCTTCTGATTCGCGTGTCTTCATACTTTTCTATAAAACAATTTGAAAAAAAGGATATTTAGAAAAATTAGTGTTAATAGTTCTGTGTCACTTAAAACTTATGTTAAAATCCAAACGTGGTTAAAAATGTATACAATCTATTATGAAAGAGACTCCAATCCTACTGGTTAGAGGGCAACTCCTAACTTGTAATCTACATTTAGGCCACCAGGTTTCAAAGTGCCCAATCTTTTTATCCAATTCAATTCCTGTATCCTCAGCTGTATTATAGAGGCTAGAAGGAGCCTCAGGGACGCTTTGCACTCTGTAGAATACCAGCAATACACGCTGCTCCTAACTTTGACTATATATCTATCTATGTATCTATATCTATCTATCTATGTATCTATGTATCTATTTCTATCTATCTATCTATCTATCTATCTATTTCTATCTATCTATTTCTATCTATCTATCTATCTATCTATGGATCTATTTCTATCTATCTATCTATCTATCTATGTCTATCTATCTATCTATGTATCTATTTCTATCTATCTATCTATCTATCTATCTATCTATCTATCTATCTATCTATCTATTTCTATCTATCTATCTATCTATTTCTATCTATCTATCTATCTATCTATCTATGTATCTATCTATCTATATCTATCTATCTATCTATCTATCTATCTATCTATTTCTATCTATCTATGTATCTATTTCTATTTATCTATCTATCTATCTATCTATCTATCTATGTATCTATATCTATCTATCTATCTATCTATCTATCTATCTATGTATCTATATTTATTTATCTATCTATCTATTTCTATCTATCTATTTATCTATTTCTATCTATCTATCTATCTATCTATCTATCTATCTATCTATGTATCTATTTCTATCTATCTATTTTATCTATCTATGTATCTATTTCTATCTATCTATCTATCTGTCTATGTATCTATCTCTATCTATCTATCTATATCTATCTGTCTATGTATCTTTTTCTATCTATCTATCTATCTATCTATCTATCTATCTCTATCTGTCTGTCTGTCTGTCTATCTATCTATCTATGTATCTATATCTATCTATCTATCTATCTATCTATGTATCTATTTCTATCTATCTATCTATGTATCTATCTCTATCTATCTGTCTATGTATCTTTTTCTTTCTATCTATCTATCTATCTATTTCTATCTATCTATCTATTTCTATCTATCTATCTCTATTTATCTATCTATCTATGTATCTATTTCTATTTATCTATCTATCTATGTATCTATTTCTATTTATCTATCTATCTATGTATCTATATCTATCTATCTATCTATGTATCTATTTCTATTTATCTATCTATCTATGTATCTATTTCTATTTATCTATCTATCTATCTATCTATGTATCTATATCTATCTATCTATCTATGTATCTATTTCTATCTATCTATGTATCTATTTCTATCTATCTATGTATCTATTTCTATCTATCTATGTATCTATTTCTTTCTATCTATCTATCTATCTATCTATGTATCTATATCTATCTATCTATCTATATATCTATATCTATCTATCTATGTATCTATTTCTATCTATCTATCTATGTATCTATTTCTATCTATCTATGTATATATTTCTATCTATCTATGTATCTATATCTATCTATCTGTCTATCTATGTATCTATTTCTATCTATCCATCTATCTATCTATTTCTATCTATCTATCTATTTATCTATGTATCTATATCTATCTATCTATCTATTTCTATCTATCTATCTATGTATCTATTTCTATCTATCTATTTCTATCTATCTATCTATCTATCTATCTATGTATCTATCTATCTATCTATCTATCTATCTATTTCTATCTATCTATCTATGTATCTATTTCTATCTATTTATTTATCTATCTATTTCTATCTATCTATCTATCTATCTATCTATTTCTATCTATCTATCTATGTATCTATTATTTTCTATCTATCTATCTATCTATCTATTTCTATCTATCTATCTATGTATCTATTTCTATCTATTTATTTATCTATCTATTTCTATCTATCTATCTATCTATCTATCTATCTATTTCTATCTATCTATCTATGTATCTATTATTTTCTATCTATCTATCTATCTATCTATTTCTATCTATCTATCTATGTATCTATTTCTATCTATCTATCTATATCTATCTATCTATCTATGTATCTATTTCTATCTATCTATCTATTTCTATTCTATCTATCTATCTAATCTATCTATCTATTATCTATTTCTATCTATCTATATCTATCTATCTATCTATGTATCTATATCTATCTATCTATCTATCTATGTATCTATTTCTATCTATCTATCTATCTATTTCTATTTATCTATGTATCTATTCTATCTATCAATCTATCTAATCTATCTATGTATCTATTTCTATCTATCTATCTATCTAACTAGAAAGAAATGCTCTGCAGCACTCGGTTACTACCAAAGATGTACATGTGCTAAATAGCTATATATATATGAGAAAAAAGTTAAAAACTTACGTTTTTTCAAAAAACTCAAAATCATATCTTTTTATTCTGAAGTTCTTGGTACATACATTGGCCAATGTCTGTTTGCTCGTCGACTGCGACAAAGTGACTTCAGGTCCAACGAGTCTTACTCTGATATCCCTATGCTCCTTGTCCACCCCCCACCTCTCAGTGGGCAGACCCCATCTCAACCTTAGATCACCTGCAGTCAACAAGGGTGCAATTGCAGCATGGAGCCAGCAACTCCATAAAATACAAAGCAGAAAAAAAACTGCATAGCACTCACAGATTAATGTGAACCGGTGCCAGCAGGGCTGCTAAATCAAATAACTAGAAAGAAATGCTCTGCAGCACTCGGTTACTACCAAAGATGTACATGTGCTAACAAGCTATATATATATGAGAAAAAAGTTAAAAACTTACGTTTTTTCAAAAAAACTCAAAATCATATCTTTTTATTCTGAAGTTCTTGGTACATACATTGGCCAATGTCTGTTTGCTCGTCGACTGCGACAAAGTGACTTCAGGTCCGACGAGTCCTGAGTGCTATGCAGTTTTTGTCACTTTGTCGATAGATAGATAGATATAGATACATAGATAGAAATAGATACATAGATAGATAGAAATAGATAGATAGATAGATAGATAGATATAGATACATAGATAGATAGATAAATCAAGGAAAACAAGCAGCACTCCAGTTCAGGTGAATAAAGGGTCTGTTTTTTATTCAGAGCCCATGTGGCACGACGTTTCGGCGCACTAGGCACCTTTCTCAAGTGACTTGAGAAAGGTGCCTAGTGCACCGAAACGTCGTGCCACATGGGCTCTGAATAAAAAACAGACCCTTTATTCACCTGAACTGGAGTGCTGCCTGTTTTCCTTGATTTATTTGAATTGGTTTGGACACTAATACACAGGACTTGCACCGCGGATGAGTATATTATTGTGCTGTTCCATTTTTCTTTTAGTCTTTTAGATAGATAGATAGAAATAGATACATAGATAGAAATAGATAGATAGATAGAAATAGATAGATAAATAGAAATAGATAGATAGATAAAAATAGATAGATAGATAAATAGAAATAGATAGATAGATAAATAGAAATAGATACATAGATAGATCGATAGATAGATATAGCGATAGATAGGTGAGTCGTTGCAGCCGCGGTAGGTCCATTGCGATTTTCTTGGGCCGGCGACAGCCGAGCGCCGTGGTCGAAAATCGAACCAAGGGGCCGGCCATGCATTCTTCGAAACACCGCTATGTATCTCTATGGGAAGTGAGGCGCTATTCTCATTGGTCGCCGCCAGCACACAGCGACCAATGAGAATAGCGCCTCACTTTAAGCGGTAAACTTGAAACTCAAAGCGCCGTGGCTGTAAATCGAACCAAGGGGCCGGCCATGCATTCTTCGAAACACTACTATGTATCTCTATGGGAAGTGAGGCGCTATTCTCATTAGTCGCTGTGTGCTGGCGGCGACCAATGAGAATAGCGCCTCACTTTGAGCGATAAATTTGAAACTCAAAGCGCCTTGGCCGAAAATCGAACCAAGGGGCCTGCCATGCATTCTTCGAAACACCGCTATGTATCTCTATGGGAAGTGAGGCGCTATTCTGATTGGTCACTGTGTCCTGCCAGCGACCAATCAGAATAGCGCCTCGCTTCCCATAGAGATATAATGGACGAAAATTCGTCCATTATATCTCTATGGGAAGTGAGGCGCTATTCTGATTGGTCGCTGTGTGCTGCCGGCGACCAATCAGAATAGCGCCTCACTTCCCATAGAGATATAATGGACGAATTTTCGTCCATTATATCTCTATGGGAAGTGAGGCGCTATTCTGATTGGTCGCTGTGTGCTGCCGGCGACCAATCAGAATAGCGCCTCACTTCCCATAGAGATATAATGGACGACTTTTCGTCCATTATATCTCTATGGGAAGTGAGGCGCTATTCTGATTGGTCGCTGTGTGCTGCCGGCGACCAATCAGAATAGCGCCTCACTTTCAGCGGTAAATTTGAAACTCAAAGTCGTCCATTATATGTCTATGAGAAGTGAGGCGCTATTCTGATTGGTTGCTGTGTGCTGCCGGCGACCAATCAGAATAGCGCCTCACTTCCCATAGAGATATAATGGACGAAAAGTCGTCCATTATATGTCTATGGGAAGTGAGGCGCTATTCTGATTGGTCGCCGGCAGCACACAGCGACCAATCAGAATAGCGCCTCACTTCCCATAGAGATACATAGCGGTGTTTCGGCGAATTTATGGCCGGGCCCCTGGTTCTATTTTCGGCCACGGGGCTCGGCTCTGGTCGGTCGTTCCACGCGGCCGGAGACTCGCAAAGCCCGGGCTCCGGCGTTGCTCCCCGTCAGTAGCTGGGCGAACACCGAAGGTCTTCGCCCAGCTACAGACTTCCGCGCTGCCACCGACCTGAGCCCAGCGCCCTGGCCGAAAACAGATCAGGCGCTGGGCATCCAACTCGTCGGTCTCCCCGCTGAGCGCCGACCAATCAGATTCACGGCGCCATGTTTAAAAATACATCGCAACCAATGAGATTCGCGCCTCATTCCTCCATGTATCTCTATGGGAAGTCAGGCGCCAATCGGAACACCGCCTCGCGAAAGCCGCCATTTTATGATTTCAAATTTTGCGGCCGCCATTTTGAACCGCGAAATTTGAATTTTTACCTCAGACGTCATTCCTGCTTTGACGATTCCTGTCACAGTGTCACAGTGACGTCATGAAGCAAGCTCCTGTACATTATCGACAGAAATTGAGATAAGATATCTTTTTTGGCAGAAAATTATTATTAATGTATATATTGTACTACTTACAGTACGAATATTAAACCTTTATAGTCCTTTTTGGGTGTTATTTCTATTACTTTTGCTACTTATCAAAAACAGTCTATCTATCTGTCTATCTATCTATCTATCTATCTATCTATATCTATCTCTATATCTATCTATCTATATCTATATCTATCTATATCTATCTCTATCTATATCTATCTATCTATCTATCTATGTCTATTTATCTATCTATCTCTATCTATCTATCTCTATCTATCTATCTCTATCTATCTATATCTATCTCTATCTATCTATCTCTATCTATCTATTTATCTATCTATCTATCTATCTATCTATCTATCTATCTCTCTTTATCTAGCTATCTATCTCTCTTTATCTATCTATCTTTCTATCTAACTCTCTATCTATCTATCTATCTATCTATCTCTATTTTATCTTTTTATCTATCTATCTATCTCTCCTTTATCTAGCTATCTATCTCTCTTTATCTATCTATCTTTCTATCTAACTCTCTATCTATCTATTTATCTATCTATCTATTTATCTATCTCTATTTATCTATCTATCTCTATCTATTTATCTATCTATCTATCTATTTCTATCTATTTTCTATCTATCTCTATCTATCTATCTCTATCTATTTATCTATTTATCTATTTATCTATCTATCTATCTATCTATCTCTATTTATCTATCTATCCATCTATCTCTATTTATCTATCTATCTCTATCTATTTATCTATCTATCTATCTCTATCTATTTATCTATCTATCTATCTATCTCTATCTATTTATCTATCTATCTATCTATCTATCTCTATCTATCTATCTCTATCTATTTATCTATCTATCTATCTCTATCTATTTATCTATCTATCTATCTATCTACAATTCAATGAAAGTTCCACTGCAGCACTCCTTTGAAAAACGATTTTCCTTTATTCCTGGCTTTGGTTAAAGATCAGGCAGGAGATGGCCACGTATCGGGCACACACGCCCTTTGTCAAGCAATCACATGCTATACATCTCAGCCTTTTATACCATCAACTTAATTAAATAAAACCCAATAATCAATTTTGTGTATCATAAAGTTTACAATAAATTAGTGAATTAAGCTATTAGTGAATATTTATGATTCACTTTGTGCTTATATGTGTTTCAATATTTCTCCCTATGCTCAGTTTGTTCCTGCTTATTTTAATATTATGGACATTATCGTGCTGTGTACTTTTCTATCTCTTAATTATGTATGTACTGTACATAATCTTCCTATTAGCACCTACTCACTGTGCCTCGCCATTATTTCTACTCCTCGTGCGGGCCCTCAGCGTTGCGAGATGACGCGATAGACTGGCAGCCATGGCAATAACAAAACAAAGTATGAGCAGGCGCAGTGAGTACTTCTATCTATCTATCTATTTATCTATCTATCTATCTATCTATCTCTCTTTATCTAGCTATCTATCTCTCTTTATCTATCTATCTTTCTATCTAACTCTCTATCTATCTATTTATCTAATCTATTTATCTATCTCTATTTATCTATCTATCTCTATCTATTTATCTATCTATCTATCTATTTCTATCTATTTATCTATCTATCTCTATCTATCTATCTCTATCTATTTATCTATTTATCTATTTATCTATCTATCTATCTATCTCTATTTATTTATCTATCTATCCATCTATCTCTATTTATCTATCTATCTCTATCTATTTATCTATCTATCTATCTCTATCTATTTATCTATCTATCTATCTATCTATCTAGCCTCACTATGCCTATATGCCAATAAAGGCAAGGAAATCACTCCAAACTGTGTGCTGCAGCCTCATTTTTTTGCAAGTATTGATGAAGGTGATGGTTGATCCCCATCACAGGGACTGAAAAGCACTTGGCATATCTGCTGTAAAAGAAACGCTGCTCATTAACTTTTTTCATTGTTTATCTATCTATCTATCTATCTCTATCTATCTATCTCTATCTATCTATCTATCTATCTATTTATCTCTATCTATTTATCTATCTATCTATGTATGTATCTATATATCTCTATCTATTTATCTATCTATCTCTATCTATCTATCTATTTATCTCTATCTATTTATCTATCTATCTATGTATGTATCTATATATCTCTATCTATTTATCTATCTATCTCTATCTATTTATCTATCTATTTATCTATCTATTTCTATCTATTTATCTATCTCTATCTATTTATCTATCTATCTATCTATCTATCTCTATCTATTTATCTATCTATTTATCTATCTATTTATTTATCTATCTATCTATCTATCTCTATTTATCTATCTATCTATCTATCTCTATCTATTTATCTATCTATTTATCTATCTATCTATTTCTATCTATTTATCTATCTCTATCTATTTATCTATCTATCTATCTATCTATCTCTATCTATTTATCTATCTATTTATCTATCTATTTATTTATCTATCTATCTATCTATCTATCTCTATTTATCTATCTATCTATCTCTATCTATTTATCTATCTATCTATCTCTATCTATTTATCTATCTATCTATCTATCTATCTATCTATCTATCTATCTCTATTTATCTATCTATCTATCTATCTCTATCTATTTATCTATCTATTTATCTATCTATCTATTTATCTATCTATCTATCTATCTATCTATCTCTATTTATCTATCTATCTCTATCTATCTATTTATCTATCTATCTCTATCTATTTATTTATCTATCTATCTCTATTTATCTATCTATCTATCTATCTATCTCTATCTATTTATCTATCTATTTACCTATCTATCTATCTCTATCTATTCATCTATCTATCTATCTATCTATCTATCTCTATCTATCTATCTCTATCTATCTATCTATCTATCTATCTCTATCTATTTATCTATCTATCTATCTCTATCTATTTATCTATCTATCTATCTATCTCTATCTATTTATCTATCTATATCTATCTCTATTTATCTATCTATCTCTATATCTATCTATCTATCTATCTATCTATTTCTATCTATTTATTTATCTACCTATCTCTATCTATCTATCTATTTATCTACAGTTTATAAATGGGTCACAGCACTTCCTTCCAATGCAATAGATGTTTATTCCAGCCTGGCACAGATGGCAACGTTTCGAGCCTGTCAGCTCTTTTTCCAGCAACCACATTACAATTAAAGCAGTCTTTTATGCACCTTTGGCTAATTACATCACTTCCTTGCATATAATTTACATAAATTCATTTCCATAATAATACCCCTCACCCAATACATAATCATACAAGTAGTTAATGTGACAGTGCTTCATATATTACAGCAATCAGAAGTTTACACTCTTTGTTCTTATATGTTAGCCACTCTTATGCTGAGGAAATACAGCTCTATATAGTATTTAACCAATCAGTTTTCACTTTTGTTAGCTATGCGTCATTATTTTACAGTATTGTATTATTTTGGGAGCGGCTTACCGGGTTCCTGTACTGTGGCATCTATCTATCTATCTCTATTTATCTATCTATCTATCTATTTCTATCTATTTATCTCTATCTATTTATCTATCGCTATCTATTTATCTATCTCTATTTATCTATCTATATCTATATCTATATCTATCTATGGCGAAGCGGCCATTGCGAGCCATTGCAGGGCCTCCCGCCCCGGCGACGACCGACGAGAGCCGAGCGCCGTGGCCGAAAATAGAACCAAGGGTCCGCCCATGCATAGCTCTAAAGACCGCTATGTATCTCAATGCGAAGTGAGGCGCTATGCTCATTGGTCGGCTCCAGCACATAGCGACCAATGAGCATAGCACCTTACTTACAGGGGTAAATTTTGAAACTCAAAGTCCTCCAGTTGTACTGCCACTGCGAACTTAACCCCTTATATACCAGTTCAGCATTAACTCCATACTTTTTAGTGTCTATTAGTACTGGCAGTGGTACATTAACCCCTTATATTCCCTTTTTGGTGTTATTCCTATAACACAGTGTGTAGTTGTAATGCCACTGCCAAGTTAACCCCTTATATACCAATTCTGCATTAAGTGCATCCTTTGTAGTGTCTATTACTATTGGCAGTGCTACATTAACCCCTTGCACACCATTTTGGATATAATTTACACTGCTTAGTCTGTTGTGGGAGTGCCGGTGGGACATAGACTCCTTCAATCACCTTTTTGATATCATTATAAGTTCCTACTTTAATAGAGTCCTGCCAGTCGGACATTAACCCCTTCTAAACCTGCACTATATTGGTACCCTGACAGTTTGGACTACATCGGCTACTTAGTCATACATCTGACGTTAAAGTCTATTTTTAATTGGTTGTAATACAGATTGATTTCTAATTACAAGTACATACACTCACTATAAGTAACTGTTTGCCACTTAAAAATATACAGAAATTTCAATTTACTCTTCCTACAAAAATTAAACAAATAAAATCATGCTATTGTACATGTATATACTCTCACTATTCATATCTTCCTAAACAAACATATTCTACTTCACATTGCATTGTATTGTGATTACATTTGCTAACATGAGCTCTGAGAAATCTGCTGACATGGCCAAGAAAGCGCCTGTGCCTGTACCGAAGGCTAAGAAGCGCAGCACAAGAGTGCTGAAGACAGGCGCATTCGATTGGACAAAAAGAAGGCTGCATATTACAAACGCATTGCCAAGGAGTCTCCTGAAGAGAGAAACTTGAGATTAATAAATAAAGCTCTGGCAGCCCGGGAACATCGCAGAAACATGAGTTCTGACTGTATGAAATCTGATGACGTGGCCAAGAAGGGCCTGTGCCGGCACCGAAGGCTAAGAAGCACAGCACGGAGAGTGCTGAAGACAGACGCATTCGATTGGACAAAAAGAAGGCTGCATATTACAAACACATTGCCAAGGAGTCTCCTGAAAAGAGAAGCTTGAGATTAATAAATAAAGCTCTGGCAGCCCGGAAGCGTCACAGAAACATAAGTTCTGACTGTATGAAATATGATGACGTGGCCAAGAAAGCGGCATTGGCTACACCGAAGCGTAAGAAGCGCACCACCGAGATTGCTGAAGACAGACGCATTCGATTGGAGAAAGGGAAGGCTGCATATTACAAAAGCATGTGCAAGGAGTCTCCTGCAGAGAGAAGCCAGAGATTGAAAAAAATGCTCTGGCAACCCGGGAGCGTCGCAGAAAGACCAAGTTAATGCAGCAAGTCATACCTTCTCCCGATCTCACCGCTTCCAGCTCAACAGCCGTTGATTTGCCGCATACTGAACATCCTTTACCACCGGCCAAGTGTGCACGTAAGCGAAAACACTGTGCTGCCGAGACGACATATGACAAACATGCTCACAGCAAGAAAGTTCTAACTGCTTTAAAAGGATGTGTCAGTGTGGAGTCTCCTAAGTCCAAACAACTTCGCTTACACAATTCTGTTGCGGCACAACACCGACGACGCGCACGCACTGCTTCCATCTCTACATTCAGACAGCCTCAGCTTCATATACCATCTACATCCTCATTCATCGAATTTGTGGAACCTGAAGCAGTGCAACGTCTAATATATGTTGGCCTACATACAAAATATAATATTTTGTTACCTCCTACTGTCCTTATACATCCCATTGGTTTTACCGATGATGACACTTCCATTGTAGAGCACAGCTGTGGTCCAATGACATATACATGTCAATATTGTGAGGCACTACATTTTCATGCAGAGATGCCATGTGATCAAAATTATACACTCTGCTGTCACAAGGGCAAGGTCCAGATACCTATCCCTGAATACCCTGAGGTATTCAAGCGTTTACTTAAAGGAGAAAGTGAGTACAGTCGTAATCTCATGGACAACATCCGAGCCATCAACAGCTCTTTTGCTTTCGCCTCCATGGGTGCCAATATTTCTCCACCACCTGGACATGGCCCTTACTGTTTCCGCATACATGGCCAAATCTACCATCGTACTGGCACACTACATCCGGCAGATGATCAAGTTCCAACGTATGCTCAACTTTACATCTTGGATACTGCTACCGCCAACGAACAACGTTTGCAATGTCAACCAAATTTACAATGCCATCCAACTTTAATGAGTATTATTGCTCTTCAATTAGAAAACATCAATCCTGGGGGCGTGGCCTGCTGCTCAAGATGAGAGGACGTGTTTAGCTTGAGCTCCTGCAACCTCAACTCAAAACTCAACGGATAGCTGGCCTTTAAGAGGCTAACTATCCAAAAAAGCTACTGGACCCTTCAAAAGATCATCTGGATGCTGCTGGACCTCCTTTGACCCTTGGTCTGGACCTATTTTCAGCTAAAATCCAGCTTATCTCAGTGCAAGGGTTTGCCTGAGTCTCCCTCCCATGAGGACACCGCTGAGAAGGGAAGAGCTGCTGAAACAAGTGTTGCCTCTCTGGAAATCTGAACTAACACTCTTTTGGTTTTACAACCTGGTATCTGACCTAGAGGATTATTGGATTTGGACCCTACAGCTGACTGCTGCACTACTTAAAAAAACTGTGTCTTTTTTTTTCTTTCTCACCTGGTAACAGTACCTGCCTCTGACCTGATAATTAGACAGACTGCTGGTTTGGCCCTCAGGTAATGCTGTTGTGGTGTGCTCTGGAAGGGTGGACCTGTCTGGATGTCTGGAGGGGTCACCCAAGCCCTGATCTGACCCTTGGCTGATAGGGTCTGTTTAGTGTATCTGCAGCACTGAGTGATACTGCCAGAGGGTCTGGTAAGGCAAGGACTGACTCTCTAGTGCAGCAGTATCAGTATACCAGCGTTTTACTGACAGATAATAATTGCTTTATTAGGGTGCCTTCACATTTGCGTATGGGAAGGCAGCGTATTGCTGCGTCCCCATACGCAGTCAAACGCATGCGCACTGTGTTCCTATGTTTAACATAGGAACGCATAGTGCCTGCGTTTACTGCGTTCGGGTGCGGATGCGGACGATATCTGCTCCTTCCGGTGTCCAGCATCCGCACCCGGGACGCAGCATGTTGGGTTTTTTTGTGCGTTTGGGGACCTTGGAAAATCAGCAAGCGTCCCCAAGCGCACAAAACATGCATTGTCTTCAATGGGTCCGCAGTGTTCAGCGCTTGACAGCGCGGGAGAACGCTGCGGACCCATTGAAAAATCTCCCGGTGGCCGCCGGTGATGTCACAGGAGCTCACCGACGGCCACCGGGAGATCAGCTGAGCCACTGCTGTCCTCCTCCTCCCCGCCGCCTGTAATGTGCTAGCGATGTCGGCGGGGAGAACAGCTGATGTGATAGCTGTTTGAATCTTCCCGCGCCGACATCTCTCAGTGTCGGTGCGGGAAGATTCAAACAGCTGTCAAATCAGCTGTTCTCCCTGCCGACATGTCCCGGTGCTTACCGGCGGCGGGGAGGAGGAGATCTCCGGCGCTGAACTCCTCCTCCGGCCCGCCCCCGGACAGCGCCGATTGGCTGCCGGGCTCCCTAGTGATGCGTCTGCAGGCGGACATTATTCGCTGCGGACACATCATTTCAACACTGCTTTTGACAGCGTTTGTGTCTGCATGCCATCAGCATGCAGACACAAACGCTAATGTGAAGCCAGCCTTACACTGCTGGCCTAAATCCTCCTGGCTGACCAGCTACAGACAGTTGGACCCTTTTGGGTTCTTGGAAACCACAGCACAGCTGCGGTGCCACAGGGAGAATCTACTGCTGTTGCAGACTTTTGCTTGTCAGCGTGATCACCTCAGCTTTACTGCAAATTACAGCATCTACCTGGTTTCAGAAACTTTGGACATCGGCTTTCCCTACTCAAGTCCTGGATTAGATCCAGCACAGAAGAAAAGAACATTGGACTGTTTGGAGAATCACTAGTTGCTAATACTAAACAGATTGAGCTCTGCTATATCGCTGGACATTTAACACAGCTCACAGCATCACTTCAACATACAACCAGGCTGGATGGTATAACCTATTCTCTTCTGTCTTTCTTACTATCCTCTTTCTGTCCTATTGCTTACTAGTTCATCCTTTCTAATTCACCTCTCCTTCCTTACTGCGAACCAAGTGGTTGCTAACATACAAGTGGGGCTACACAAGGCTGTCATTTTAGTGAAACAGAGCTTGTATATAGTCACAGGCATATAGCGTCCCCTGCTTTATGATTAGCTTTACTTAAGCCAGTTTAATTACCAATGTAGCACTTGCTCCCAGACTGCTGGTATCACTGACTGTAACATAATTATAGATAAACCCTATTTAGACTGTGTTATTTCTCTTTCTTTCTTCCCTCTGCTCTTTTGCCCTATTCTTACTCTGATTAACCCTTAGGACACTGACCTGATTTTATTACAGAAATTAGGGTACAGCCAGGAGACTGAATGTACCTTCTATTATTATTTAGATAAAAGCACTGAATTAACACATTCAACTTTAGAATTAGGAAGGGTCAGTTAATATAGCGATTACCACTAATGATATAAGCTTCCTAGGCTGTTAGACAATTCTGAGTCCTACAATACATGTGGAATATTTGTCATATCAATCTCTATTTACTTTCTGTCTCAAGATTTAAAATGTCCTTATATTTATTGTACAAATCTCATGTATATATGTTTATGTTGTAGACGCACTAGCTATATATATATATATATATATATATATATATATATATATACAGTTAGGGCCAGAAATATTTGGACAGTGACACAAGTTTTGTTATTTTAGCTGTTTACAAAAACATGTTCAGAAATACAATTATATATATAATATGGGCTGAAAGTGCACACTCCCAGCTGCAATATGAGAGTTTCCACATCCAAATTGGAGAAAGGGTTTAGGAATCATAGCTCTGTAATGCATAGCCTCCTCTTTTTCAAGGGACCAAATGTAATTGGACAATGGACTCTAAGGGCTGCAATTAACTCTGAAGGCGTCTCCCTCGTTAACCTGTAATCAATGAAGTAGTTAAAAGGTCAGGGGTGGATTCCAGGTGTGTGGTTTTGCCTTTGGAAGCTGTTGCTGTGACCAGACAACATGCGGTCAAAGGAACTCTCAATTGAGGTGAAGCAGAACATCCTGAGGCTGAAAAAAAAGAAAAAATCCATCAGAGAGATAGCAGACATGCTTGGAGTAGCAAAATCAACAGTTGGGTACATTCTGAGAAAAAAGGAATTGACTGGTGAGCTTGGGAACTCTAAAAGGCCTGGGCGTCCACGGATGACAACAGTGGTGGATGATCGCCGCATACTTTATTTGGTGAAGAAGAACCCGTTCACAACATCAACTGAAGTCCAGAACACTCTCAGTGAAGTAGGTGTATCTGTCTCTAAGTCAACAGTAAAGAGAAGACTCCATGACAGTAAATACAAAGGGTTCACATCTAGATGCAAACCATTCATCAATTCCAAAAATAGACAGGCCAGAGTTAAATTTGCTGAAAAACACCTCAAGAAGCCAGTTCAGTTCTGGAAAAGTATTCTATGGACAGATGAGACAAAGATCAACCTGTACCAGAATGATGGGAAGAAAAAAGTTTGGAGAAGAAAGGGAACGGCACATGATCCAAGGCACACCACATCCTCTGTAAAACATGGTGGAGGCAACGTGATGGCATGGGCATGCATGGCTTTCAATGGCACTGGGTCACTTGTGTTTATTGATGACATAACAGCAGACAAGATGAAGCCGGATGAATTCTGAAGTGTATCGGGATATACTTTCAGCCCAGATTCAGCCAAATGCTGCAAAGTTGATTGGACGGCGCTTCATAGTACAGATGGACAATGACCCCAAGCATACAGCCAAAGCTACCCAGGAGTTCATGAGTGCAAAAAAGTGGAACATTCTGCAATGGCCAAGTCAATCACCAGATCTTAACCCAATTGAGCATGCATTTCACTTGCTGAAATCCAGACTTAAGACGGAAAGACCCACAAACAAGCAAGACCTGAAGGCTGCGGCTGTAAAGGCCTGGCAAAGCATTAAGAAGGAGGAAACCCAGCGTTTGGTGATGTCCATGGGTTCCAGACTTAAGGCAGTGATTGCCTCCAAAGGATTCGCAACAAAATATTGAAAATAAAAATATTTTGTTTGGGTTATGTTTATTTGTCCAATTACTTTTGACCTCCTAAAATGTGGAGTGTTTGTAAAGAAATGTGTACAATTCCTACATTTTCTATCAGATATTTTTGTTCAACCCTTCAAATTAAACGTTACAATCTGCACTTGAATTCTGTTGTAGAGGTTTCATTTCAAATCCAATGTGGTGGCATGCAGAGCCCAACTCGCGAAAATTGTGTCACTGTCCAAATATTTCTGGCCCTAACTGTATATATATATATATATATATATATATCTATTATATAATTGCCGTAGCGACTTCCGTCGGAGCGGCGCAACTTCCGGTGGCTTTGTTAGCGAGCGAGCTGCTTCTCCTGGACTCTCCCCGTGGCCGCGAGTCGTTGCAGTCTTCGCTAACAAAGCCAGGGCTGGCTACGAGCATGGCGCTGTAGTGTACACCGCTATGGTATACTACAGTCCCATGGCCATACGCTTTACACCTGACAGGCGTATGGCCATGGGACTGTAGTATACCATAGCGGTGTACACTACAGCCCCATGCTCTTAGCCACCCCCTCAGTGCGCCGCCCCTACCCCTAAGTCGCCACCCGCTAAGCCCCGACCACCTAACCCCCGACCCGCAGCATCCTAACCCCCCGCCGATACCCCCTAAGCCCCGCCGCCCGGCGCTGTAGTGTACACCGCTATGGTATACTACAGTCCCATGGCCATACGCTTTACACCTGACAGGCGTATGGCCATGGGACTGTAGTATACCATAGCGGTCTACCCCCTAAGCCACCGCCGCCCTCAGTGCACCGCCCCTACCCCTAGGTCACCACCCGCTAAGCCCCGACCACCTGCGCCAACCCTACCCCTAAGTCGCCACCCGCTAAGCCCCGACCACCTAAACCCCGACCCGCAGCATCCTAACCCCCCGCCGATACTCCCTAAGCCCCGCCGTCTACCCCCTAAGCCACCGCCGCCCTCAGTGCGCCGCCCCTACCCCTAAGTCGCCACCCGCTAAGCCCCGAACACCTGCGCCGCCCCTACCCCTAAGTCGCCACCCGCTAAGCCCCGACCACCTAACCCCCGACCCGCAGCATCCTAACCCTTCGCCGATACCCCCTAAGCCCCTATCCCCTAAGCCGCGACCACCTAACCCCCCACCCGCAGCATCCTAAGCCCCCGCCGATACCCCCTAAGCCCCTATCCCCTAAGCCGCGACCACCTAACCCCCGACCCGCAGCATCCTAAGCCCCCGCCGTTTACCCCCTAAGCCACCGCCGCCCCGCAGCAGCCCCGACCACCTAACCCCCGACCCGCAGCATCCTAAGCCCCCGCCGATACCCCCTAAGCCCCTATCCCCTAAGCCGCGACCACCTAACCCCCGACCCGCAGCATCCTAAGCCCCCGCCGTTTACCCCCTAAGCCACCGCTGCCCCTAAGGCCCTACCCCTAAGCCCCGCAGCAGCCCCTAAGCCCCTACCCCCCGTAGCATCCTAGGCCCCCGCCGATACCCCCTAAGCCCCGCCGCCTATCCCCTAAGCCTCCGCCGTCCCCTAACCTAACGCCGCTGTCACCTAAGGCCCTACACCCGAAGCCCCCGCTGTCCCCTAACCTAACGCCACCGTCGATCACTTACATCTGATCGTCCGTCCGTCCGATCCTCAACTCCTCCGTCCGGCCAGGCGTCCTCTTCCTCCGGCCCCGGGGGTCTTCTCTCTTATTTTCGCCATCTTCGCCTCTTCGTCCGGCCCCGGGGATCTTCCACCTCCGACGTCCTCTTCCTTCTCATTAAGGTAGAATGGAAGAAAAATTCCCCATTCTACCTCAATGAGATCTCAGGCCCTCTTCTGATTGGTCGAGGTATACTGCCCTCAGCCAATCAGAAGAGCCCCTCAAAACTGAGACGCAGTTCTCATTCAGGTCCGCCTTTTTTTTTACCCATTGACATACATTACCGGTGTGTCGGCGATTTTATGGCCGACCACCTGGTTCTATTTGTCGGCCCTAAAATCGCAGACACACCGCTAATGCATCTCTATGGGCAGTCAGCCCGATTTCGGATTGAACGCCGACCAATCAGAATTCGAGCTGACTGCCCATAGACATGCATTAGCGGTGTGTCCGCGATTTTAGGGCCGACAAATAGAACCAGGTGGCCGGCCATAAAATCGCCGACACACCGCTAATGTATGTCAATGGGGAAAAAAAAAGGCGGACCTGAATGAGAACTGCATCTCACTCTCAGTTAAAAAAATAAATAAATTAAATAATAAAAATAATAATTTAAAAATAATTAAAAATTAATAAAAAAATAAATAAAAAATATTAAATAATTAAATAAAAATAATAATAAAAAAAAAAAAAAATGCGGACCTGAATGAGAACTCTGTCTCACTCTCCCTTAAAAAAATAAATAAATTAAATAATAAAAAAAATAATTTAAAAATAATTAAAAAATAAATAACAAATATTAAATAATTAAATAAAAATAATAATAAAAAAAAAAAAAAACTGCGGACCTGAATGAGAACTGTGTCTCACTCTCACTTAAAAAAATAAATAAATTAAATAATAAAAATAATAATTTAAAAATAATTAAAAAATAATAAAAAAATAAATAAAAAATATTAAATAATTCAATAAAAATAATAATAAAAAAAAAAAAAAAATGCGGACCTGAATGAGAACTGTGTCTCACTCTCACTTAAAAAAATAAATAAATTAAATAATAAAAATAATAATTTAAAAATAATTAAAAATAATAAAAAAATAAATAAAAAATATTAAATAATTCAATAAAAATAATAATAAAAAAAAAAAAAAAATGCGGACCTGAATGAGAACTGTGTCTCACTCTCACTTAAAAAAATAAATAAATTAAATAATAAAAATAATAATTTAAAAATAATTAAAAAATAATAAAAAAATAAATAAAAAATAGTAAATAATTCAATAAAAATAATAATAAAAAAAAAAAAAAAAAATGCGGACCTGAATGAGAACTGTGTCTCACTCTCACTTAAAAAAATAAATAAATTAAATAATAAAAATAATAATTTAAAAATAATTAAAAAATAATAAAAAAATAAATAAAAAACATTAAATAATTCAATAAAAATAATAATAAAAAAATAAATAAAAAATAATAAATAATTAAATAATAATAATAATAAAATAAATAAATGCTAATAATAATGCTATTAATGCTATTAATAATGTTATTAATGCTAATAATGCTATTATTAATGCTATTTATGCTAATAATAATGCTATTAATGCTATTAATAATGCTATTAATTCTATTAATGCTAATATTTATCTTATTAATGGTATTATTAATGCTATTAATGCTAATAATAATGCTATTAATGCTATTAATGCTAATAATAATGCTATTAATGCTATTAATAATGTTATTAATGCTATTATTCATGCTAATAATGCTATTATTAATGCTATTATTAATGCTATTAATGCTAATAATAATGCTATTAATGCTATTAATAATGTTATTAATGCTATTATTAATGCTAATAATGCTATTATTAATGCTATTTATGCTAATAATAATGCTATTAATGCTATTAATAATGCTATTAATGCTATTAATGCTAATATTTATCTTATTAATGGTATTATTAATGCTATTAATGCTAATAATAATGCTATTAATGCTATTAATGCTAATAATAATGCTATTAATGCTATTAATAATGTTATTAATGCTATTATTAATGCTAATAATGCTATTATTAATGCTATTAATGCTAATAATAATGCTATTAATGCTATTAATAATGTTATTAATGCTATTATTAATGCTAATAATGCTATTATTAATGCTATTTATGCTAATAATAATGCTATTAATGCTATTAATAATGCTATTAATGCTATTAATGCTAATATTTATCTTATTAATGGTATTATTAATGCTATTAATGCTAATAATAATGCTATTAATGCTATTAATGCTAATAATAATTCTATTAATGCTATTAATAATGTTATTAATGCTATTATTAATGCTAATAATGCTATTATTAATGCTATTAATGCTAATAATAATGCTATTAATGCTATTAATAATGTTATTAATGCTATTATTAATGCTAATAATGCTATTATTAATGCTATTTATGCTAATAATAATGCTATTAATGCTATTAATAATGCTATTAATGCTATTAATGCTAATATTTATCTTATTAATGGTATTATTAATGCTATTAATGCTAATAATAATGCTATTAATGCTATTAATGCTAATATTAATGCTATTAATGCTAATATTAATGCTATTAATGCTATTAATAATGTTATTAATGCTATTATTAATGCTAATAATGCTATTATTAATGCTATTTATGCTAATAATAATGCTATTAATGCTATTAATAATGCTATTAATGCTATTAATGCTAATATTTATCCTATTAATGGTATTATTAATGCTATTAATGCTAATAATAATGCTATTAATGCTATTCATGCTAATAATAATGCTATTAATGCTATTAATAATGTTATTAATGCTATTATTAATGCTAATAATGCTATTATTAATGCTATTAATGCTAATAATAATGCTATTAATGCTATTAATAATGTTATTAATGCTATTATTAATGCTAATAATGCTATTATTAGTGCTATTTATGCTAATAATAATGCTAATAATGCTATTAATAATGCTATTAATGCTATTAATGCTAATTTTATCCTATTAATGGTATTATTAATGCTATTAATGCTAATAATAATGCTATTAATGCTATTAATAATGCTATTAATGCTATTAATTCTGCTATTAATGCTAATATTTATCCTATTAATGCTATTAATGCTAATATTTATCCTATTAATGCTATTAATGCTATTATTAATGCTAATAATGCTATTATTAATGCTATTCATGCTAATAATAATGCTATTAATGCTATTACTAATGTTATGAATGCTATTATTAATGCTAATAATGCTATTATTAATGCTATTAATGCTAATAATAATGTTATTAATGCTATTAATAATGCTATTAATGCTATTAATTATGCTATTAATGCTAATATTTATCCTACTAATGCTATTAATGCTAATAATAATGCTATTAATAATGCTATTAATGCTATTAATGCTAATATTTATCCTATTAATGGCATTATTAATGCTATTAATGCTAATAATAATGCTATTAATGCTATTAATAATGTTATTAATGCTATTATTAATGCTAATAATGCCATTATTAATGCTATTAATGCTAATAATAATGCTATTAATGCTATTAATAATGCTATTAATGCTATTAATTAGGCTATTAATGCTATTAATGCTAATATTTATCCTATTAATGCTATTAATAATGCTATTAATGCTAATAATAATGCTATTAATGCTATTAATAATGTTATTAATGCTAATAATGCTATTATTAATGCTATTAATGCTAATAATAATGCTATTAATGCTATTAATAATGTTATTAATGCTATTATTAATGCTAATAATGCTATTAATAATGCTATTAATGCTAATAATAATGCTATTAATGCTATTAATACTGTTATTAATGCTATTATTAATGCTAATAATGCCATTATTAATGCTATTAATGCTAATAATAATGCTATTAATGCTATTAATAATGCTATTAATGCTATTAATTAGGCTATTAATGCTATTAATGCTAATATTTATCCTATTAATGCTATTAATAATGCTATTAATGCTAATAATAATGCTATTAATGCTATTAATAATGTTATTAATGCTATTATTAATGCTAATAATGCTATTATTAATGCTATTAATGCTAATAATAATGCTATTAATGCTATTAATAATGTTATTAATGCTATTATTAATGCTAATAATGCTATTAATAATGCTATTAATGCTAATAATAATGCTATTAATGCTATTAATACTGTTATTAATGCTCATAATACTGCTAATAATGCTATTAATACTGCTATTACTGCTAATAATAATGCTATGGCTTATATTATTGCTATTGATGATGCGATTATTATTTAAAAATCTTTAAAAAAAACAATAAACATATTTTAGATACCCGATGCATTTGCATCAGGCTAACAGCTATAACTACTATAATCAAATTAATGCACGTTCTAGAATCCCGATGCATTTGCATCGGGCTCACAGCTAGTATATATATATATATATATATATATAATATATATGTATATCTACTTTGAACCCGGATGTATACACGCATATACTGTTAAGATTTTTTGAAAGGGGGGAAAAGCAAGATATTGAATTTAATCCATACTAACTAGGAGCCACTTACATCTCCTTCTCTTTTATATACATATACACCCTTACACCTCATCATAAACATATTTTAAGCTATTATATATATTTCGTCAATATTCCCTTTATTTTATCCACTCTGTCTGTTTGTCAAGAATCATAATCTATCCTCACTTGGGGAGGAGCATTAATCCTTACAATAGCCTTCTCTAAATCTAGATCTGCTAAACCTTCCTCCGAAGTATTCACTATATTTATGTCATGACCACACCCTTACGTGTTTAATGCCAGAGATGTAATACACTCTTACGTACCTGGAAGTTATATTTAAGTGTTTTTAGACACTCCCAGACAAACATCTAAGTGTATTTCATACCAGCTAGAGATTGTATATATAATTTGTTTTACAATTATATATCTGTGTACCTTACCACAAACATATATTAGCCTAACCTAGAGATTTTGGGGCTGTCCCTCTTATCTCAGTCATTTTTATCTGATTGAGAACTATAACACCGGTTTACCCGTGGAGGAGGATTAATCTCAATGATGGCATCCTCTAAATCAAAATTTAGTAAATCCTCTTCAGATAAATTAGTGGGAAAACAAAAAGAACTCTCAGCGTCAGGCACTGAATCTAGAGATCGGTCTAGATCTCCTTATAAAACCAGAGCTAGGGAACCCTGGTCTCAGGACTGGGAGTCGGCTGAAGAAGACATATTACTAACTGATTCTCAACAATCCTCTAAGAAGAGGAAGGAGAGGGATCCCAAAAATCTATCCCATACAAATCCGGAGGTGGAGGAGAATTCGGAAGTGGACAAAGACTCTTCGCCTAATGTAAGTCCGGCAAAACAGCGTAGTAGGAGAGAGGATTCACCCCATGTAGAAACAGAAGACCCCTTCCAAAACTTTAATTGGGATCAAGCCATAGACCAAAAATTTTTCATGAGGTTATTTACAGCCTTTAAGACTTCCATGACATTGGATACCAAAAAGGATCTAGACAAGAGGTTTGACAGACTTCAAACTTCTATTGATTCCATTTCTAACAGGGTGGAGAAAAATGAGGCTGAGGTCCACGAATTACCGTATATACTCGCGTATAAGCCGAGTTTTTCAGCCCAAAAATTGGGCTGAAAAGTTACCCCCTCGGCTTATACGCGAGTCACTATACGGGCGCCCCCCCCCCAGAGGTATACAGGCCCCCCATCAGTATACAGGCCCCCCCCATGGTCCGTAAACCTGTAAAGGAAGATGATTATACTTATCGCTGTCCCGGTGCCGTCCCCGCTCTGAATCGCGATCCTCCATCTGCATCGCGCTCCTCCATCCTCCGGCTTCCTGTCGGCGCCGATAATGACGTCATTCGGCGCAGAACACAGGAAGTCGGAAGCCGGTGAATGAAGATGGAGGATCGCGATGCAGAGCGGGGACAGCAGCGGGACAGCGATAAGTATAATCATCTTCCTTTACAGGTTTACAGACCATGGGGGGGGCCTGTATACTGATGGGGGGCCTGTATACCTCGGGCTGCTGTATATACCCTGGGGCTGCTGCTGTATGTACCCTGGGGCTGCTGCTGTATGTACCCTGGGGCTGCAGCTGTATGTACCATGGGGCTGCTGCTGTATATACCCTGGGGCTGCTGCTGTATATACCATGGGGCTGCTGCTGTATATACCATGGGGCTGCTGCTGTATATACCCTGGGGCTGCTGCTGTATATTCCATGGGGCTGCTGCTGTATATACCCTGGGGCTGCTGCTGTATATACCCTGGGGCTGCTACTGTATATACCCTGGGGCTGCTGCTGTATATACCATGGGGCTGCTGCTGTATATACCCTGGGGCTGCTGCTGTATATACCATGGGGCTGCTGCTGTATGTACCCTGGGGCTGCTGCTGTATGTACCCTTGGGCTGCTGCTGTATATACCATGGGGCTGCTGCTGTATATACCCTGGGGCTGCTGCTGTATGTACCCTGGGGCTGCTGCTGTATATACTCTGGGGCTGCTGCTGTATATACCCTGGGGCTGCTGCTGTATATACCATGGGGCTGCTGCTGTATATACCCTGGGGCTGCTGCTGTATATACCATGGGGCTGCTGCTTTATATACCATGGGGCTGCTGCTGTATGTACCCTGGGGCTGCTGCTGTATGTACCCTGGGGCTGCTGCTGTATGTACCCTGGGGCTGCTGCTGTATGTACCCTGGGGCTGCTGCTGTATATACCCTGGGGCTGCTGCTGTATATACCCTGGGGCTGCTGCTGTATATACCCTGGGAAGGCTGCTGTATATACCCTGGGAAGGCTGCTGTAACACTGCTGGGGCCTGTATATACCACTGGGGAGGCTGCTGTATACCACACTGCTGGGGGCTGTATACTACAATAGAAAAGGTGTAGAATCCGGTGCCACAAAATTCCTTTTTATTTTCAAAAGTTTATCTTTAGATTTCTACACCTGTAATGTTTACCATGTATTTGCATTGCTAATATATCAGTTCTTTGCTCTTTTCTTCTCCCCCCCCTCTCTCCCCCCTTTTTTATTTTATTTTTTTTTTTTTTTTTCTTTTACTTTCTGTTATCAGCTCTTTTCCTCTCTTTCCCTCCCCTTCATTCCTTCTCTATATATTTTTTTTTTTTTTTTTACTTTCTGTTATCAGCTCTTTTCCTCTCTTTCCCTCCCCTTCATTCCTTCTCTATATTTTTTTTTTTTTTTTTTTCTTTTACTTTCTGTTATCAGCTCTTTTCCTCTCTTTCCCTCCCCTTCATTCCTTCTCTATAAATTTTTTTTTTTTTCTCTCTTTTACTTTCTGTTATCAGCTCTTTTTCCTCTCTTTCTCTTTTCCTCCCCTCCCCCTCTTCTTCCCCACTTATTTTTCGCTTTAACTCTTTTAGAACCTGCAGGTATGTGATTGGTTAGAAATAATTGATGTATATTTGTCACACATGCGAGAGGGGGCTGTTTTTTGCTTTTAAATTGTATATATTCTTTTTGTCTGTATTGCCATTGTACTGACGATTAAGTGGGCTAGACCCACGAAACGCGTCCAGGAGCTCCTTTGGAGCATGTGTGATTTTTAAAACTTTTGAAAATAAAAAGGAATTTTGTGGCACCGGATTCTACACCTTTTCTATTGCTACTGGTGGTTGCCAAGCCACTTTCCGGTTTGCCTGGGAGTCCTGGGAATATTAGGTGGTTGGAGCTAGTCCCTTTTTTGATTTGCAAACCCTTGGTGGAAGCTCCCACCTTTTCCCGCATCTGGATATAATTCCTTTATCAGGTTAGCGAAGTCTGACCATGGACTCCACGAAAGATTATTTATCTATCTGTCGGAACCTGCGAGCAAAGAAACTGGAAGCTATTTTCTCCGGGGAAGACGTTTTGTGTAGCGACACTCCTGACATTAATAAGGCTTTCCATGCCTTGGAAAAAGTCTTAATTCAACACCTGAAAGTATGGTGGGACCATGCATCTTTGGAGAAATATCTATCCAAAAAGATGATCCCTAGAGGTCTCCGTATCAAGAAAATGGCCACCACCACTTTCAACGAGGAATTTACTTGTAAGTGGAATAATATCCTCACAGAATGTTCACTGAGATTGATTACCTTGATTATTTCTGAGGAGGAGGCGAAATTGGAATCCTTAGAAGTATCGGTACAAACCTTACAAGATGAAGCGGATAAATTTATATCATTGGACACATATGAGGTCTTATATAATAAGATGCATAAGAAAATAGATGAACTAGAAAAGACCATTATTGAAATGAAGAAATCAAAGTTCAAACGGGATCTGAATGACTATGAGAATGATATGGTTTATGCTTGGAAGCAGTTTACACCTAAAAAACCACGTTCACCGCATTCGCCGTACACCCGAGACCTCCAAAAACACCCAAGACTCCAGCCCCTAAACCTATTCTGAGGAATCCTCCACAGCAATCAGGTAAGAGGAATGTGAGTTTCTCCTCCCCCGCTTCATCTGGGAGCTCTGAGGGCTCTTTGGACATGGGCCAGGATCATAGCCCGGAGGAAATCCATGCGGGCTATAATACCAGATATGCTTCAGCTCCAAAAAACGGGGGAAAAAGAAAAGGAGGCGGTCAAGGAGAAAATCGGGGGTACAGGAAGAAACAGAAAAAGTAAGTGACTTTAACAATTTTGCGGTGATGAATTTATCTGCCAATATATTATCAGAGCCGCAGATATGTCTTTTGGAAAAAGGACTGAACTTTGTACCAAATAAGGACGCTGATTTCTTTCAGACCCTTAAGGATGTTAATCATTTCACCAGAAATTTGACAGTGAGAAGACATTTCTTGGACACTAGTGTGAACAGTGATGTAAATGTGTCTGCTGCTAGTGAGATTACAAATAGTAATAATGTGGTGGATTGTTTTCCTTTACAATTGAATCTGAGGGAAATTCTGTCAACAAGGGAATTACTGTATATACTCGTGTATAAGCCGACCGTGTATAAGCCGACCCCCCTACTTTTGCCCCCAAAACCTGGGAAAACCTATTGACTCGTGTATAAGCCGAGGGTGGACTCCAGCACAGGTATACAGCCCCCAGCAGTGTGGTATACAGCCCCCCCAATGGTAGTATACAGCAGCCTCCCCAGTGGTAGTATACAGCAGCAGCCCCAGTGGTATATACAGCAGCAGCTCCAGTAGTTAGTATACAGCAGCCCCAGAGGTATATACAGCCCCAGTGGTAGTATACAGCATCCCCAGAGGTATATACAGCCCCGGTGGTAGTATACAGCATCCCCAGAGGTAGTATACAGCAGCCCCAGAGGTAGTATACAGCAGCCCCAAAGGTATATACAGCAGCCCCAGTGGTAGTATACAGCAGCCCCAGAGGTAGTATACAGCAGCCCCAGTGGTAGTATACAGCAGCCCCAGAGGTAGTATACAGCAGCCTCAGAGGTATATACAGCCCCATTGGTAGTATACAGCAGCCCCAGAGGTATATACAGCCCCAGTGGTAGCATCCAGCAGCCCCAGAGGTATATACAGCCCCAGTGGTAGTATCCAGCAGCCCCAGAGGTATATACAGCCCCAGTGGTAGTATACAGCAGCCCCAGAAGTATACAGCAGCCCCAGAGGTATATACAGCAGCCCCAGTGGTAGTATACAGCAGCCTCCCCAGTGGTAGTATACAGCAGCCTCCCCAGTGGTAGTATACAGCAGTCTCCCCCTGTGGTAGTATACAGCAGTCTCCCCCAGTAGTAGTATACAGCAGTCTCCCCCAGTAGTAGTATACAGCAGTCTCCCCCTGTGGTAGTATACAGCAGTCTCCCCCTGTGGTAGTATACAGCAGTCTCCCCTGTGGTAGTATACAGCAGCCTCCCCTGTGGTAGTATACAGCAGCCTCCCCCTGTGGTAGTATACAGCCGCCACAGAGGTATATACAGCAGCCCCAGTAGTAGTATACAGCAGCCTCCCCAGTGGTAGTATACAGCAGTCTCCCCTGTGGTAGTGTACAGCAGCCTCCCCCTGTGGTAGTATACAGCAGCCTCCCCTGTGGTAGTATACAGCAGCCACAGAGGTATATACAGCAGCCCCTCCCCTGTGGTAGTATACAGCAGCCCCCCTGTGGGTATACAGCAGTGCCTCCCATGTGGTATATACTGCAGCCCCTCCCCTGTGGTAGTATACAGCAGTGCCTCCCCCTGTGGTATATACAGCAGCCCCTCCCCTGTGGGTATACAGCAGTCCCCCCCTGTGGTATATACAGCAGCCCCTCCCCTGTGGTAGTATACAGCAGTGCCTCCCCCTGTGGTAGTATACAGCAGCCCCCCGTAGTATATACAGCAGCCCCCCCCCTGTGAGAATACAGCAGCCCCCCCGTGGTAGTATACAGCAGCCCCCCCGTAGTATATACAGCAGCCCCCCGTGGTAGTATACAGCAGCCCCCCTGTGGGTATATAGAGCCCCCCCCGTTGCTGCCGCACACCTGTAAAAAGAAGATCTTTCATACTTATCCTCCTGCTGTCACGCGATCATCCTCCGCTCTCCTTGCTTGCACCGGGCCCCGGCGTCCATCCATATGACCGCGCACAAATAATGACGTCACTATTTGTGCGCGGTCACGTGGATGGACGCCGGGTGCAAGCAAGAAGAGCGGAGGATGATCGCGTGACAGCAGGAGGATAAGTATGAAAGATCTTCTTTTTACAGGTGTGCGGCAGCAACGGGGGGGGGCTCTATATACCCACAGGGGGGCTGCTGTATACTACCACGGGGGGGCTGCTGTATATACTACGGGGCGGCTGCTGTATACTACCACGGGGGATCTGCTGTATTCTCACAGGGGGGGGCTGCTGTATATACTACGGGGGGGGCTGCTGTATGCTACCACGGGGGGGGCTGCTGTATACTACCACAGGGGGGCGGGAGAGCACTGACAGTGCTATGTAATATGCACGGCTCCCCCTGCCGCTGATGGACAGGGGGATGCAGTGCATATTGCATTGCACTAATGAGCGGCCCCACGTGACCGGCCGCTCACTATACAGCCTCCCCCTGCCTCCTCCAGCCCCCGGACACCGGCCCCACACAGTCAGCCGTCACTGACTCGTGTATAAGCCGAGGGGGGCACTTTTCAGCACAATTTCTGTGCTGAAAAAACTCGGCTTATACACGAGTATATACGGTATATCATTTGAATAAGAATGTGGAGGTTCAGGATTGTAGAAGGGTTAAAAATAAAATTGAGGCATCTAAATTGACAGTGTCTAACCCCATGTACTATCCTATCGCATCACGAGCGTCTGCCATGGAGATTTTCCAGGTCACTATGGAAAGAGACCTGAACAGTCTCCTGGAGAATAAAACTTCTACAAGGAGCAATTTATCTAGTGATGAACAACAAGCCCTTTTCTCCATCAAATCTAATGACAATATTGTAGTGAGACCATCTGACAAGGGGGGTACGGCTGTGGTAACGGATTCTGGCTTATATAAAAAACAGATAGAAGAAATCCTTTTTGACAAAACCACCTACCGGCCCCTTTTGTCAGATCCTACTAAGGATTTATCAATGGATTTGGATAGATTGTTGGGGGAGGGGGTGGCACTTGGTGCAATAGATCAGAAAACTAGGGATTTCTTATATGTGGACAAACCAGTTGTTCCAGTCTTCCATGCCCTCCCAAGACCCACAAGGCTGTGTTCCCCTCACCTTTGAGGCCGATCGTGGCAGGGATTGGATCCCTTCATGAGAGACTTTCGGGGTGGGTGGACTCAAAATTGAGGGTCTTGGTGGAGGGCACTCCAGGCTTAATAAAGGATACCAAACACTTGATGCAGGCTGTGGATGGAATAACATGGCAGGAGGATTTTAACTGGTTAACTTGCGATGTAGTGCAGCTGTACTCTACTATCCCCCATGGGAAAGCTATATGGGTATTACAAGAAACCCTGAAAGAGACGGATGTATTTACTGACAACCAAAAGGAGTTCCTTATTATGTCTGTAGAATTTCTCCTGAGAAGTAACTACTTTACGTTTAATGAAAGCTTTTATCTACAGCTGTGTGGTTGCCCTATGGGCTCAAAATTTTCCCCTTCACTAGCAATATTATATATGCGAAAATGGGAGGAGAGCTTTATCTATTCTGAGGACTGTCCCTTTAAGGATTGCATACGATGGTGTGGAAGGTACCTGGATGACCTGATCTTTATTTGGGGGGTACCATCCTGGATATCTCCCTCACCATCGCCCGCCCAAATGTTGGAATATTTTCATACAAATGATTTCAATCTACGATTTACAATGGAAGTGCACGGAACTGAAACTCCGTTTCTGGATGTGTATTTAGTGGGTAATGTAAGAACAGGAAAAATTACATCTAGATTGTATCGCAAACCCATTAGTGGGAATTCGGTCCTTAGAGCAGAAAGTAACCATCCTAAGCATGTGATTAAAAATCTGCCGGTAGGGGAATTAATAAGAGCAAGACGCAACTGCACCACATATGTGGATTTCAAGAATGAAGCTGATGTCATGACTAAAAGGTTACGATCAAGAGGATACAAAAAATGGATGTTAGATAGAGCAGTGAATATTGCCGAATCAAGGAGTAGGGAATCCCTCCTGGCACAGAAAGAATGAGAAGCCCCTCTGGGACCAATAATACCGACCTTCTCAACACCCTTTAGCAACCAGTACTATGACATCAAACGCATCTTTTTGAAGAATCTCCCCATATTATATCAGGATAGTAAATTATCAGCTATTTTAGATTCAGGATGTAGAGTGGTCCCTAGGAAAGGGAAAGATTTGGGGAATTACTTGTCTCCTAGTATTTATCTGGAAAAAAGAACCCAAAGGAAGACTTGGTTGAACTATAGGGGGATGTTTAAATGTGGTGAAAATAGGTGCACCATGTGTAAATACGTGGATATGGGTGAAACCTTTTGCAATAATCGAACTGGGAAGCAATATAGAATATCTACCTATATCAATTGTAACACGTCCCACGTAGTATATATGGCTACGTGTAGTAGCTGTAACAAATATTACATAGGTTGCACTATCAGATCCCTTAAGGTAAGGATGTCGGAGCACATTACAGGGGCAAATCCCAATTCAAAGGCCAATAGAACGGGCTTGTCAGGTTTATCGCGCCATTTTAGGGATTTCCATGCAGGGGACCTTAAAACTTTGAAGATCAGAGGCATAGAGAGGATACCCCGTCCATATAGGGGGGTAATTGGGAGAAAGCACTACATAACCAGGAAAAATTATGGATCCAGGGTCTGAACTATAGATCAGATTTGTTATACTTTTATTGATCCTGCACCCTATGTCTCTTTTATGGTATTTGCTCCTTTGTATAATACATATTGAGTGCACTTGCAATACGATGGCTATACATAATGTATGAATAATCCTATTGGGAAAGGAGGTATATGTTTATGTATTCTGTGAATGAAATCTTAGTGGGATCCCCGTACTGTTATGTGGTTGGAGGATTATACCTTTTCTTTTTGGAATATACTATTTCTAAAATGTAATAGCCTTGTAGTTGGTGACTTACAATAAGAAAGAAAGATCTTTGTTGTGGTTATCTTTAGATTTCTACACCTGTAATGTTTACCATGTATTTGCATTGCTAATATATCAGTTCTTTGCTCTTTTCTTCTCCCCACCCCCCCTCTCTCCCCCCTTTTTTTTTTTTTTCTTTTACTTTCTGTTATCAGCTCTTTTCCTCTTTCCCTCCCCTTCATTCCTTCTCTATATTTTTTTTTTTTTCTTTTACTTTCTGTTATCAGCTCTTTTCCTCTCTTTCCCTCCCCTTCATTCCTTCTCTATATTTTTTTTTTTTTTCTTTTACTTTCTGTTATCAGCTCTTTTCCTCTCTTTCCCTCCCCTTCATTCCTTCTCTATATTTTTTTTTTTTTTTTTTTTACTTTCTGTTATCAGCTCTTTTCCTCTCTTTCCCTCCCCTTCATTCCTTCTCTATAATTTTTTTTTTTTTTTTTTTCTTTTACTTTCTGTTATCAGCTCTTTTTCCTCTCTTTCTCTTTTCCTCCCCTCCCCCTCTTCTTCCCCACTTATTTTTCCCTTTAACTCTTTTAGAACCTGCAGGTATGTGATTGGTTAGAAATAATTGATGTATATTTGTCACACATGCGAGAGGGGGCTGTTTTTTGCTTTTAAATTGTATATATTCTTTTTGTCTGTATTGCCATTGTACTGACGATTAAGTGGGCTAGACCCACGAAACGCGTCCAGGAGCTCCTCTGGAGCATGTGTGATTTTTAAAACTTTTGAAAATAAAAAGGAATTTTGTGGCACCGGATTCTACACCTTTTCTATTGCTACTGGTGGTTGCCAAGCCACTTTCCGGTTTGCCTGGGAGTCCTGGGAATATTAGGTGGTTGGAGCTAGTCCTTTTTTTGATTTGCTGTATACTACCACTGGGGAGGCCTGTATACCATCGGGGGGGCCTGTATACCACACTGCTGGGGGCTGTATACCTGTGCTGGGGTCCACCCTCGGCTTATACACGAGTCAATAGTTTTTCCCAGATTTTGGGGGCAAAAGTAGGGGGGTCGGCTTATACACGGGTCGGCTTATACACGAGTATATACGGTAGGTAAAACAACGGAAAAACTTAAAGGAGAACAACTTAGCATGAGGGAAGAACTAAAAGCAATTAAAACTAAAATGACTGATTTAGAGGATAGAGATAGGCGTCAAAATCTAAAATTGAGAGGTATACCCGAGTCAGTCAAAACCGACCAACTAGGCCCCTATGTTAAAAATCTGCTTAAGAAGACCATTCCATCATTAACAGATCTGGATCTTACCATTGTGAGGATCCATAGACTCCCAAAACCCAAACAGGTTAGAGCTAACTTGCCGAGGGATGTGATTACGAAGTTTCACTTCTTCCACACTAAAGAAATGTTACTGGAATACTTAAGAACAAATAAGACTCTCACCCATCCATTTGAAAATATAAAAACCTTTGCAGATTTATCAAGGGAAACCATGCTCCAGAGGAAAAATCTCTCCACAATTACTGAGGCTCTGCGCCAAAAACACCACTTATATAGATGGGGATTTAACCCCACCAAAGTGTTGTTCACATCTCAGGGTCAGACTATAACAATAACCAATGTTGATGAGGGCATCCGGACATTAAAAGACCTTGGGATTATTATATCCTAAATGGGTCACTCTAATTGAGAGCTGGGGTTGCGGGCTAAAACTTGAGCCCTGTACTAGAGGAGTTAGTTCCTACGGCTGTAGAACCTCTAGAGGAACTACTATTAAAACTAAGGTTAGGTCAAGTTATTATTACTTTTAATTCACCTATTTTAACTAATATTTGATATTGATATTTTTTTACTTGTAGGTATATCTTAGTAGCATAGAGTAGTTAAGATAAGCCTAGAATGATCAAAATGTCACTAAAACACTCCACCTTGAAAGCTTTTCACTATATCCTGAGGAGAAAACATGATCTTTATGTGAAACCATATGTCACTTAAAATACTATCATATAATGTCAACGGCCTCAATAGTCCAAGAAAAAGATATCTCACTTGGAAATCAATCAGATAATCTAGAGCGGAAATCATAGGTTTACAAGAAACGAGATTCTCCACAAATAGTTCACCTAGATTCACTAATAAAAACTTCCCCAACACTTATTTTGCATCCAACCCAAGGAAAAAATGTGGAGTAGCCATCTTATTAAAAAACACGATTTCATTTGAGGAGGAATTGGTACTGGCTGACGAGGAGGGTAGATACCTAATACTAATTTGCAAAATTAATAACGTATTTTTTACCCTGGTTAATGTATATGTCCCAAATAGAGGCCATATCACATTTTTAAATAAAATACTGGCCCTTATACAACAAAATAAAAAAGGCACCCTATTAATTTTTGGGGACTAGACAGTTTTCATCCAATTTAGACCCGTGGCTCTACAGAAATGACTTGTATGACGCATTTCGATGCCTTAACTCATCATCTGTTGAATTTACTCACTACTCTTCTAGACATAATTCATATGCCCGCATTGATCTGATTTTAACGGATATATTTTCACTGAATAAATTTAAATCTGTTCGGATAGAGCCGAGGGTATGGTCTGACCATGCCCAGTCCTGTCTGAAATTATTGTTGGTCCGAACCTTTCTGAAGACAGGATCTGGAGGGCCAACTCCTACCTCTTCAATCATCCAAAATTCAAACCAGAGATAGAGGCTTCAATTAAACTCTACTTTGAAGAAAATGATGTAGAGGGTATATCCATCTACACACTTTGGACAGCTTTTAAAGCGGTCCTAAGAGGCCGACTTATCCAGCTAAATTCCCAGTTTAAGAAAATAAAGAGGGACAAAACGGCAGAAATTATAAAAGAGATTTCAGCCCTGGAAGCGAAACTCTTTCATGGCCCCTCACTAGAACTACAGAAACAGATACTAACTTGACGGCAGAAACTTAAAACTCTTCTGTCAGAGGAGTATGATAAAGTAACTCAGAAGCTAAAAATCAATTACTACTTATCTAATGACAAACCAACTAAGGCCTTTGCAACTAGACTTAAACAAATGAGACAAAAAACTAAGATCTCTCAAGTTAAAAATCGATTGGGATATATGGTTAATCACCCTAGGGATATTACTAATATTTTTGCTGACTTCTACCAAAATCTTTACAATCTTAAAAACGACCCTAAATCTTATATTCCCTCTGTAGAAACAATTGATTCTTTCTTGAGCTCTATCAATCTTCCCTCTCTCACTAAGCAAGAACTAGACAATTTAAATTCCCCATACACAGAGTTGGAACTCTCGACATTAATTAAAACACTTAAAAATGGAAAGTCGCCTGGCCCAGATGGGTTTCAGAACGAGTTTTTTAAAAATTTTGAGACTTTATTATTAACCCCTCTCACTAAATTAGCTAAGGCTGCCTTCACACTTGCAGATGGATCTGCAGCGTTTTGCAGATGCATCTGCAAGTGTGAGCATGCTGACCGCGGCCCCTATGTTTATAATAGGGCGCACGCGGTGTGAAAGCTCTCATTCACTCCTATATGTTACTGTCAGCAGGCTATGCCTGCTTACAGATCACACTCTCCGCCCGCAGCATGGACGCTACATCTCGCGTCCACAGTGCGGACGGGAGTGTGTGATCTGTCAGCAGGCATACGCCTGCTGACAGTACACATATAGGAGTGAATGAGAGCTTTCACACCGCGTGCGCCCTATTATAAACATAGGGGCCGCGGTCAGCATGCTCACACTTGCAGATGCATCTGCAAAACCTGCAGATCCATCTGCAAGTGTGAAGCCAGCCTAACAAATCCGCGTCTGAGGGCCATTTGCCTGCTGAAATGTTGGAAGCTCTGGTGATCGTGCTGCCTAAAGACAAAGGTGATCCAAGCGACACAAAAAATTATAGACACATTTCTCTGTTAAACAGCGACACGAAAATCCTAGCAAAATTAGCTGCCCTAAGATTACAGACATCAATATGTAACCTTGTTAACCCAGATCAAGTGGGCTTTATCCCGGGTAGAATGGCACCAGATGCGACACGAAAAGCTTTAAACTTGATCTCTATTATAGACAAAAAGAAAATCCCGGCAGTACTACTGGCCCTCGACGCGGAAAAAGCATTTGATAGAGTTAACTGGTCATATATGTTTAGAACTCTCAAAAAATTTGGCATTCAGGGCAGAATTTTCAATGCTATATCTGCAATGTATTCTAACCCGTCTGCTAGGGTCTACTCAAATAACTTTCTTTCAGCAAAATTCCCTTTGACAAATGGAACTAGACAAGGGTGCCCTCTTTCTCCTACCCTGTTTGCATTGTTTATTGAGCCCTTAGCTGAAAAGATAAGATCTGACCCTAAAATAGAAAGTATACAATTCAAGCAAACTAACTCACGGATATCCCTATTTGCGGATGACATTCTGCTCACTTTAGCAAACCCAGCGACATCCCTTTACCACTTAATTTAGTGATTGGAAAATTTGCAGAAATTTCATTTTACAAAATAAATTATTCAAAAACCCAGTGTTTAATATTCAATTTAAGCGATGAAGTAGTTTCCGCTTTAAAATCAAAATACACATTTAATTGGCAATCTCACTATATCCCCTATTTGGGAATAATTTTGACAAAATCACCTTCCTCGGCGGTCAGTGAGAACATGTCAGCCCTTCACAAATCACTCCAAGTAGAACTGACCCATTTAAATAAAGCTCTTCTCTCATGGTTGGGGAAAATAGTCACCTACAAAATGATGATTCTTCCTAGAATTTTGTATACCTTCCGTTGCATACCTATTTTAATCCCTAAATTATGGATTAACAAATTTCAAAAGCAACTAAGAATTTTTATCTGGAATAAAAATAAACCCAGGATTGCTATCAGTGTTTTAGAAAAGCATAAGAGGCGTGGTGGTCTGGGGGTACCAAACTTGTATAATTACTATCAAGCCACCCTAGTAAAGCTATCCAAAGGCTGGTTGTTAGAGGACAATCCTATACCGTGGGTCACTCTTGAGAAGGCCCGCTGGAACGCTAAGAACCTTAAATTAACCATCATTGCTTACCTGTTGGACCCTAGTAAACACCCTCCAAACCTTCATACCCCAAAGGCGACGATAATTGCCTGGAGGAATCTACTCCAAAAATCTAAACCAATATTTGGGGAACTCCGACTTAACTTTCTCTCAATTCAGATCTTAGAGATATTGATCCCCAATTTAAACATGAATAAATGGACTAAGAAAGGGGTTTTGATAATCCAAGATGTTTTTCCAGACAATGATTTATTATCATTTCAAACTCTTAAAAATAGGTTTAACCTATCTTATTCGGACAAAGCAATTTGGTTTAAAATTCACTCATATTTGACCTCAAAAAAGATTCTCTTTCTCCTACCCCAGAATATCATAGATTTACTATACAACCCCACAGATAACTCAAAGTGGAAAACTAATCATTTATATACATTATTTAATGATGATGTCGAGCTGCTGAAATCCAAAAATATCATCACATGGGAAAAAGAATTGCAGATTCAAGTAGATGTGGCTCAACTTTCAAAAACACTGGATATTGTTTATTCAAACACCATATGCGCGTCCCTTCATGAATCCCACTACAAAATCCTTTCCATGTGGTATTGGACGCCCGAAAGACTCCACCGAATATCTTCATCTGTGTCACCAGAGTGCTGGAGGGGCTGTGGGAAAACAGGTTCCCTTTCACACATATTCTGGAGTTGCACTAAACTAAATACCCTATGGGTAGAGATCAAAAATCTTATTAGAGATATTACAGGTTTACATATCTCCCTCAATTCACAACTAGCCCTCCTCCTGGTAGGAATTGATGACTTTCCAATCAACTTGAGGCACATTATATGCCATATACTAATTACAACAAAACTCTCAATAGCCTCAAAATGGAAGCTTCAGGAGGTACCTACTATCACGGAGATAATAAATAGAATATCTACTCATAACGTATATGAGTATAATAATGCTTTGAGGACGAAAAAATATAACAAATATAAACTTAGATGGGAACCTTGGACACACACTTTCATGCCGAATTTAAACCTTATTTAGTTCCGCTGACATTGTAACATTACGATTTGCAATGATATAATTCTTACTTCACAATTTGATTTTTATAGAATGCAAACTAAAGCTTTAGGATTTGGTTTTATAGCAATGTAATTGTGACATTTTAGGATTAATGTAACTTTCTTTTCTTTATAATTGTTAACTGTAACCTTAAGATGTAAACTGTAACTTCACGATAATGGTTTCTTTTTGTTGTTTGTTTTTTATATATATCCCCATATTTATGTCCCCTCCCTCTTTACTTCCTGTAAAATTTTATAAAAATAAACTGATTAAGAAAACATCAATCCTTTTGTAGCTGCATACAAAATGCTCCGTGACGTGGAACAGGAAGAACAACAAAAGGCTGAATCAAATGGCACTGTCATGCCAAATATTACGATGGCACTTAAACAAGACCGCAGTCAAGACCCTCGACGCTATAACAATCCTACTGTCAATGAAGTAGCTGTTGTATTTGAAAATAACAATGGGGAGCCACCATTCAACCGAGATATATTAATCCATTTAAAAGCCGATCCACAATATCCTTTGGCTCCAAAGACACAACAGGTCAGTATTCTTCACAGTAACTTGGATGCTTTACTCTATCCTTTATTTTTCCCTTACGGAGAACAAGGGTGGCATGATGGACTGAAACATCAAGGAAAAAGTGAACGCAGGGTTACACAACGCCAATATTACTGTTATGTGCTGTCTGTCCGCAATCCGTTTAATCCCGTTTTGAATGGTGGAAAATTGACACAGCAGTATTTAGTTGATCTTTATGTGAAAATTGAGGCCAATCGACTGAATTTTATCCGTCAACACCAAACAGATTTAAAAGTCGAGGATTATTGCATACTTCAAGAGCATCTCATCAACAAATCCATTCAAGAAGGCATTCCCATTGGCAGAACTGTCATTCTACCATCATCTTTCGAAGGCAGCCCCAGAAATATGCAGCAGCGTTATCAAGATGCCATGGCTATAGTCACTAAATTTGGTCGCCCAGATCTATTTGTCACCATGACATGTAATCCCAAATGGAATGAGATCACTAACAATTTGGAACCATGGCAATGTGTGGAACACAGACCAGATTTGGTGGCACGGGTCTTCAGAATTAAACTTGAAGCACTGTTAAAAGACATTAAAAATGGATTATTTGGAAAAGTTTGCGCCATGGCTCATGTAATTGAGTTTCAGAAACGTGGGCTACCTCATGCTCACATTTTGATAATTTTGGATGCCACCTCAAAATTACGCACAGAGATTTAAGTTGACAATACTGTTCGGGCTGAAATACTAGATCCTATCACCTACCCTCAGCTTCATAAGATCGTCATGCAACACATGATTCATGGTCCCTGTGGAGAACTGAGGCCAAATTCACCATGTATGCATCTTGGGAAGTGTAGCAAAGGTTTCCCCAAACATTTTCAGGATTCAACTGTCATCGCAAAGGATGCCTATCCGACTTATCGACGAAATACAGGACCATCATTTGAACACCATTCCGTCATGATTGACAATTCGTGGGTAGTTCCTTATAATCCTTTCTTACTACTCAAATATAAGTGTCATATCAATGTGGAAGTTTGTGGTTTCATACAAAGTGTCAAATAATTTAAATATGTATATAAAGGACATGATAAAGCAAATCTGGAAATTTGCCAAACAAGCATCCAACATGATGAAACACATCAATTTATGGATTCCCGTTATGTTAGTGCACCTGAGGCAGCTTGGCGGATATTTGCTTATCCCATGCACAAACAATCGCACAGTATTATTTGCCTGGCCGTACATCTGCCTCATTCTCAACAACTCTATTTTCATGAGGATGACTCCATAGCCAACATCAGACACAAGCTACATAACAATTCCACTCTTATGGGCTATTTTGAGCTTAATAAGAAGGACCCAACTGCTCATACTTATTTATATCGTGAAATTCCAGAACACTACGTTTGGATAGAAGGTTCTTGGCAACAGAGAAAGCGAGGAGGTGCTTCTGTAATTGGAAGAATGTATACCGTAAGTCTCAGAGACCAAGAACGCTACTATTTGCGGTTGTTGTTGCTGCATGTCAAAGGTGCCACCAGTTTTGACAGCATTAAAACGGTTCATGGAGTTACACATCTAACTTTCAAAGACGCTGCCTTAGCTCTTGCTTTATTATTTGATGACACTTTGTGGAGAAATACCTTACTTGATGCTTGCATTTTGAACATGCCTGGACAGCTACGTGATATGTTTGCCTACATTTGCATTTTTGGCCCTCCTGCTAATCCACTGGAGTTGTGGCTTGAATTTAAAGAACACTTTATTCAAGACTATTGCCATAAATATCACTCAAATACGGAGGAGTGTGTGAATTGTGAAGGATATGCGATGACAGATATCCAAGAAATTTTGAGAAGTCATGGCAAAAAATATACTGATTTTAATTTACCACGCCCTGTCAGGAAACAACAACTTCCACAACAATTTCATCAAGACGATGAGTTAAGAACAGCTGCAGAGATGAAAGCAACTCTCAATCCTCAACAACTTTTGGCTTATGAGGCTATTATTCAAGCATTAGAAGACACTACTGCAACACCAAAGTGCTTCTTCATTGACGGTCCTAGTGGCAGTGGAAAAACTTACCTTTACCATCTACTTCTACATCAACTAAGGGGAGAAGGAAAAATGGTGTCACCTGCTGCCACTACAGGAATTGCAGCCAATATGCTTGAAGGAGGAAGAACAATTCATTCTCTTTATGGAATACCAATACCTGTGAATGAAACATCGGTTTCCAGGATAAAAAATGACACGGATGCAGCTTATGATTTGCAGAAGACTGAACTCTTTATTATAGATGAGTGCACAATGGTCTCAAAGTATGCATTGCATGTCATTGAAAGACTGTTACGAGATGTTATGACCAAAAAAGTTACCAACAAAGAAAAGACACCTTTTGGAGCCAAAGTAATTGTACTTGGAGGAGACTTTCGACAATGTCTTCCTGTCATTACTCATGGCACAAGAACAGATATTGTAGAGAGCTGTTTAAAATATTCTACAATTGGCCACTTTTCAATCCACTTCTGCTTATTAACAACATGCGCTCTATTGATCCGGAATACAGCAGTTGGTTGCTTAAACTTGGTAATGGTGAGCTGTCCAATGAACATAACCTTGGAGATGATGTCATCGAGATTCCTCCAGATATGCTGTGCACTGGGTCTTTAATACATGAGATCTTTGGAGACAACATTAACATTGATGTCAATAACAACGAGAGTATCAATATCGCTGCTTCTCATGCTATCCTATGTCCTAAGAATGACAACGTCGATTTTGTTAATTTCAAAGTCATGGATTGCTTGATTGGTGAGTACACAGACTATATGAGTGAAGATTCTATTGATGCAGAGGACTGTGATGATTCAGAACAATACCCACCTGAATTTTTGCATTCACTTACACCTACTGGAATGCCTCTACATCATCTAAAAATTAAAGTTGGCACCATTGTCATGCTGTTACACAACCTGAATACCAGGAAAGGTCTGTGCAATGGTACTCGGCTCATTGTAACTGCATTGTTTCAAAACATCATCCAGGCTAAAGTTATTACCGGCTCAGCAGCAGGACATGTGGTATTTATTCCACGTATTGATTTATGTCCATCAGAGACTGCATTACCATTCAGATTAAGAAGACGACAATTTCCCATCAAGGCAGCGTTTGCAATGACCATCAATAAATCGCAAGGGCAAACTCTCAATCGAGTTGGGATATATCTCCCAGAACCAGCTTTTGCCCATGGTCAACTCTATGTGGCCTTTTCCAGAGTCAAGCAACACTGCAATGTCAAGGTCAAAATGCTCAATACACCACTCCAAGGACAATAACTGCCTGATTCTCCTAAGGTCTTTACACACAATATTGTGTACAAAAATGTTTTACGTTAAGCTTTTTCTTTTTTTTCATACTGTTCTGATACTTTTTTTACAAAAACCACAAAATCTACAAAAAAATTAGTTTAGTCATATTTCTAAAGATATTAATTACATGGTTATTATATAGCCATGTTATATATATAGTTATTTTTGGGGAGATTAAATCCCTTTTGTACAGAATTTATCATATATATATATATATATATATATATATATATATATATATATATATATATACCGTGTTTCCCCGAAAGTAAGCCCCCCCCCCCGATTGTAAGGCCGCCTAGGGGTAAAGGGGGGGGGGCCTGCTAATGTAAGGCCTCCCCGAATATAAGGCCTTACAACCGGGGGGAGCTAATGTAAGGCCCCTGGGGGGGGGGGGCGAGAGAGCGGGAGAGGGTTGCACTTCACGTGAGCCCGCTCATTAGATATGCACTGCATCCCCCTGTCAATCAGCGGCAGGGGGAGCAGTGCATTATGTATATGGGCCCCCTCCTGCTGGCACACTACCCCCCGGTGTTCTGAGGCCCCCCTGCTGCTGCTGCTGCTCACATCTTACCCTCCAGGGTCTTCTTGCAGCAGCCAGCGCGTCGGTTCTCCGTCCTCAGCTGTCTCCCGGATCATGTGACCAGCCAGTCGCAATAGCGATGACGTCATGCGCTGCGACGGGTCACATGATCCGGGAGACAGCTGAAGACGGGACCGGAGGACCGACGCGCTGGCTGCTGACAGAAGACGCTGGAGGGTAAGATGTGAGAAGCAGCAGCAGGGGGGGGGCGTCAGAACACCGGGGGGGTAGTGTGCCAGCAGGGGGTTCCTCAGAACACCGGGGGGGTAGTGTGCCAGCAGGGGGGGCCTCAGAACACCGGGGGGGTAGTGTGCCAGCAGGGGGGGCCTCAGAACACCGGGGGGGTAGTGTGCCAGCAGGGGGGGCCTCAGAACACCGGGGGGGTAGTGTGCCAGCAGGGGGGGCCTCAGAACACCGGGGGGGTAGTGTGCCAGCAGGAGGGGGCCTGTATGCCACACTGCTGGGGGCTGCCAATATAAGACCCCCCCCCCGAAAGTAAGACAGGGGGCCACTTTTGGCCCCCAAAAAAATGTAAGACAGGGTCTTACTTTCGGGGAAACACGGTATATATACAGAGGACTACACATTTAGTATGAGATCATAGATGTGTATCATCCAAATTTTACAATTTGGTGATAGAAACCATCATATTTCGTTCCAGCACTACAAGTGCTGAGAATTTTGCTATATTTTTTTTACAGGGAGAGGTTTTTGTGAACAGCTAAGAGATGGGTGGGATGGCTGTTCACACACATCTCCATCTCAAGGTGTGTTCACTATATATAGATAGAGAGGGACATATCTAAATTGAGATTTACCTTTGATTCCAGCATTTTTTAGCTATTTGTGGATGGTTTTTTTTTTAAATTTAACATTTCTACATTTGCTGCCTTAGGGCTCACCTACAGCACACTTGCCGTAATTTTCATGCAATGTGTATGAAATTTGTAGTTCACTTGCAGTGGATGCAGACAACGTGGTTGCGGCTGTTTCAGCCACAATAACTGCAGTGACCTGTGGTTTGTTAGTGGCTGTATTTCCTGCATCTGCCGTAGTCATGTTTGCTCCATTTACCGCAAGTTTACTGCAAATTCCTTAGTTGTGTTATGGAAATTGCTGCAAGTCTGTTGACGGTAACTCCTTAGGTGTCAGGTGTGGAAATTTTATTTTTTACATCCACATCCTTTTTAAATAGATGAAAAATGCTGCTGTTAAATAAGTCAAAATATTCATAATTCGGAATTAGTTAGATTAAGGACCCACCAGATGTAAGGGCATCTTGATGCGATTGGTGGGCTGACACAAACTGGCTAATACGCAGAATACCAATATTGATTTGTCAAATCAAGCTATTGACACATTAACAAGTATTGTTACTTTGTGTTCCAAGACCCTTACATCATAATAGTTCAATTTTCCAAAAATGATATCAACCATACAATTATATGTAGTTGATGGAAAGATATCATGGAATTATTGGATTATCAGTTAAAACTATTTTTAAATAAAGGATATACGGATTCTAGACTCCGATTCTTTAGAATCGGGCTCACAGCTAGTCTACTATATAATCGTCTAATTCTGTCTCTGTCTGTCTGTAACGGAAATCCCGCATTGCTGATTCAGCGACAGGCGCAGTCGCTCACGAATTGGCACTGGATTTGAATCACGCACCGAACCGCTACCATCGGGAGATCAGCGGCGATAGCCGCTGATCTCCCAACGGTAGCCGAGGGTCATCTCCTGCCGCACGGAGGTCAGCAGCTGCTCGCAGCGGAAGTACCCTGACCGGCGCTAGCGAGCTTGCTCAGTGTGACACGCAGCAGCGCCCAGACCCACACTGTGAGATCGCTGACTGTGTCAGAATGGCCTGGACCATTTTTTGATCATTGGGGCCCCCTGGACAGATTGCATCGGTGTGCTTCATGGGGACAATGACCAACGACCTCAATACTACACCCTAGAGAGGGTCCCAATGACCGCCATATCATTGCTGCATCACTGGTGAGATTTGACTGTTTGACTTCTCACCAGCGATCACGCAGTGACGCTCCAGCAATCCCTACCAGGTCGCATCGTTGTTAGGATCGCTGGATCGTCGCCAAGTGTGACAGTACCTTACTAATCGCTCATTACATTATTCTTAAATCTTCATAAATAAACTACATACATATTCTAGAATACCCGATGCGTTAGAATCAGGCCACCATCTAGTGTCTAATAAATACTGTGGTTCCTGTGTCATCTGCAGTTTGATGGTGGCTTGTAACCAGAAAGTCTGGCATCTGTTTATTGTTGTTGAGAATGTACTCGGAGTTGTAGTTTCATATGATACAATGTATATAGCGTGTTCTGAGCTGAATTTGTATTTGACCATCACATTAATTTTGGTGTTATATACATGTACTGATGTCGTAACACTGTGCTTACAGTAATCTATTCATGTACTGATGGTGGTTCTGAAGATGTATCATTTATTGATAATGGTCCTTGATCTCTATTCCTGTACTGATGGTAGTTCTTATTATATATTCCTATATTATATAATTGCCGTAGCGACTTCCGTCGGAGCGGCGCGACTTCCGGTGGCTTTGTTAGCGAGTCCTGGGTGCTTCTCCTGGCCACGGCGACTCGCGAAGCAATGCCGCAAAGCGGGCATTGCGAGTCGTTGCCACGCACCGCTAACAAAGCCACAGCAGCGACTCGCACCCACAGCATAGGGCTGCAGTGTACACCGCTATGGTATACTACAGTCCCATGCCCATACGCCTGTCCGCCCTAACCCTAAGCACCAACGACTCGCAATGACCGCTGGCGCTTCAGGCCTGACAGGCGTATGGCCATGGGACTGTAGTATACTATAGCGCTGTACACTACAGCCCCATGCTGTAAGCCACCCCCTCAGTGCGCCGCACCTAAGCCCCTACCCCCTAAGCCCGCCGCACCTAAGCCCCTACACCTTAAGTCCGCCGCACCTAAGCCCCTACCCCTAAGCCCCTACCACCTAAGCCCCGCCGCACCTAAGCCCCTACCCCCTAAGCCCCGCCGCACCTAAGCCCCTACCTCCTAAGTCCGCCGCACCTAAGCCCCTACCCCCTAAGCCCGCCGCACCTAAGCCCCTACCCCCTAAGCCCCGCCGCACCTAAGCCCCTACCCCTAAGCCCCTACCCCCTAAGTCAGCCGCACCTAAGCCCTACCCCCTAAGCCCCGCGCACCTAAGCCCCTACCCCTTAAGTCCGCCGCACCTAAGCCCCTACCCTTAAGCCCCACCGCACCTAAGCCCCTACCCCTTAAGTCCGCCGCACCTAAGCCCCTACCCCTAAACCCCTACCACCTAAGCCCCTACCCCCTAAGACCCGCCTCCTACCCCTAATTCCCGCCGCACCTAAGCTCCTACCCCTAAGCCCCGCCGCACCTAAGCCCCCACCCCCTAAGCCCCGCCGCACCTAAGCCCCTACCCCCTAAGCCCCTACCCCCTAAGTCCGCCGCACCAAAGCCCCTACCCCTAAGCCCCGCCGCACCTAAGCCCCTACCCCTTAAGTCCGCCGCACCTAAGCCCCTACCCCCTAAGCCCCTACTACCTAAGCCCCACCGCACCTAAGCCCCTACCCCTAAGCCCCTACCCCCTAAGTCCGCCGCACCTAAGCCCCTACCCCCTAAGCCCCGCCGCACCTAAGCCCCTACACCTTAAGTCCGCCGCACCTAAGCCCCTACCCCCTAAGCCCCTACCACCTAAGCCCCGCCGCACCTAAGCCCCTACCCCTAAGCCCCGCCGCACCTAAGCCCCTACCCCTAAGCCCCTACCCCCTAAGTCCGCCGCACCAAAGCCCCTACCCCTAAGCCCCGCCGCACCTAAGCCCCTACCCTTAAGTCCGCCGCACCTAAGCCCCTACCCCTAAGCCCCTACTACCTAAGCCCCACCGCACCTAAGCCCCTACCCCCTAAGCCCCTACCCCCTAAGTCCGCCGCACCTAAGCCCCTACCCCCTAAGCCCCGCCGCACCTAAGCCCCTACACCTTAAGTCCGCCGCACCTAAGCCCCTACCCCCTAAGCCCCTACCACCTAAGCCCCGCCGCACCTAAGCCCCTACCCCCTAAGCCCCGCCGCACCTAAGCCCCTACCTCCTAAGTCCGCCGCACCTAAGCCCCTACCCCTAAGCCCCGCCGCACCTAAGCCCCTACCCCCTAAGCCCCGCCGCACCCTTCTCTAACGACGCCGTCGATCACTTACATGTCTTCTTATTCATCTGATCGTCCGTCCGATCCACAACTCCTCCGTCCGGCCAGGCGTCTTCTTCGTCCGGCCCCGGGGTCTTCTCTCTTCTTTCCGCCATCTCCGGCTCTTCCTCCGGCCCTGGGGGTCTTCTGTCTTCTTTCCGCCATCTTCCGGCTCCGACGTCCTCTTCACTTCTCATTGCGATACAATGGACGAAAAATCCTCCATTCTATCTCTATGAGATGTAACGCGCTCTTCTGATTGGTCGCTGTCTACTGCCGTCAGCCAATCAGAAGACAGCCTCACTTCCCATTGACATACATTAGCGGTGTCTCGGCGATTTTAAGGCCGGCCCCATGGTTCTATTTTCCGGACATAAAATCGCCGACACACCGCTAATGTATCTCTATGGCATTTTTAAACATGGCGCCGCCATTCTGATTGGACGGCGCCTTCCCATAGAGATACATTGAGAAATGAGGCGCTATTGTGATTGGTCGGCGTCAGCACACAGCGACCAATCAGAACAGCTCCTCGCTTCCCATAGACATAGATTAGCGGTGTGTCCGCGATTTTATGGCCGGAAAATAAAACCACGGGCCCGGCCTTAAAATCGCCGACACACCGCTAATGTATGTCTATGGGATTTTTAAAAATGGCGCCGCGATTCTGATTGGTCGCTGTCTGCTAACGCCGACCAATCAGATTTCGCCCTCACTTCCCATAGACATACATTAGCGGCGTGTCCGCGATTTTATGGCCGGAAAATAAAACCACGGGCCCGGCCTTAAAATCGCCGACACACCGCTAATGTATGTCTATGGGATTTTTAAAAATGGCGCCGCGATTCTGATTGGTCGCTGTCTGCTAACGCCGACCAATCAGATTTCGCCCTCACTTCCCATAGACATACATTAGCGGCGTGTCCGCGATTTTATGGCCGGAAAATAGAACCAGGGGCCCGGCCTTAAAATCGTCGACACACCGCTAATGTATGTCTATGGGATTTTTAAATATGGCGCCGCGATTCTAATTGGTCGCTGTCTGCTAACGCCGACCAATCAGATTTCGCCCTCACTTCCCATAGACATACATTAGCGGCGTGTCCGCGATTTTATGGCCGGAAAATAGAACCAGGGGCCCGGCCTTAAAATCGCCAACACACCGCTAATGTATGTCTATGGGATTTTTACAAATGGCGCCGCGATTCTGATTGGTCGCTGTCTGCTTACGCCGACCAATCAGATTTCGCCCTCACTTCCCATAGACATACATTAGCGGCGTGTCCGCGATTTTAGGTCCCGGAAAATAGAACCAGGGGCCCGGTCTTAAAATCGCCGACACACCGCTAATGTATGTCTATGGGATTTTTAAAAATGGCGCCGCGATTCTGATTCGTCGCTGTCTGCTAATGCCGACCAATCAGATTGCGCCCTCACTTCCCATAGACATACATTGCGGCGTCTCCGCGATTTTAGGTCCGGAAAATAGAACCAGGGGCCCGGCCTTAAAATCGCCGACACACCGCTAATGTATGTCTATGGGATTTTTACAAATGGCGCCGCGATTCTGATTGGTCGCTGTCTGCTAACGCCGACCAATCAGATTGCGCCCTCACTTCCCATAGACCTACATTAGCGGTATCTCGTGAATTTTATGGCCGAGCCCCTGCCTCGATTTTCGGCCACGGGGCTTGGCTGTGGTCGGTCTTTGGACGGTGCTCCCAATCTATCTATCTTTATCTATCTATCTATCTATCTATCTATCTATCTATTATCTTTATCTATCTATCTCTATTTATCTGTCTATTTATCTATCTATCTCTATCTATCTATGTATATCTATCTATCTGTTTATCTATCTATCTATGTATCTATCTATATCTATCTATCTATGTATCTATCTATATCTATCTATCTATCTTTCTATCTATGTATTTCTATCTATCTGTTTATCTATCTATGTATCTATTTTATCTATCTATCTATCTATCTATATCTATCTATTTATCTATATCTATTTATCTATTTATCTATCTTTATCTACTCTATCTCTATCTATCTATTATTTATCTATCTTTATCTATCTATCTATATCTATTATCTATCTATCTTATCTATTATCTATCTATATCTATCTATTATCTATATCTATCTATTTATATCTATCTATCTATGTATATCTATCTATCTATGTATCTATTTATCTATATATATCTATCTATGTATATCTATCTATTTGTTTATCTATCTATCTATCTATCTATTTATCTTTATCTTTATCTATCTATCTATTATCTATCTATCTTATCTATATCTATCTATCTATCTATCTTTATTATCTATCTATCTATCTTTATCTATCTATCTATTATCTATCTATCTTTATCTATCTATCTATCTATTATCTATTTATCTATCTATTTTATCTATCTATCTATCTATTTATCTATCTATTATCTATCTATCTATCTATTATCTATCTATATTCTATTATTATCTATATTTATCTATCTATCTATCTTCTATCTATCTATCTATCTATCTATTATCTATCTATATTATATCTATCTATCTATTATCTATCTATCTATCTATCTATCTATCTATCTATTATCTATCTATCTTATCTATCTTCTATTATCTATATCTATCTATCTTATTATCTTATCTATCTATCTATCTATCTATTATCTATCTATATCTATCTTTATCTATATCTATCTATCTATCTATTAACTATCTATCTATATCTATCTATTTTATCTATATTTGTCATATCTATCTACTATCTATTATCTATTTATATTATCTTATATTTATAATTCAGAAAAGCTGCACAGCACACAGCAGACCAGTGTGAACTGGTGCAAGCATAGGACACAGAGATTAAACAAACTAAGTAAAAGTCTATGCAGCACACAGCTACCACCAATGATGCACAGTGCTAACAAGCCATATGTGTTTGAGGAAAAAATTCAAAAACTTACGTTTTTTCAAAAAACTCAATAATCTTTCTTTTAATCTGGAGTTCTTAGTACATACATTGGCCAATGTCTGCTTGCTCATCAACTACGACAAAGTGACTCCAGGTCTGATGAGCCCTATCTGACATCCAAGCCCTCCTTGTCCACCCCCCACCTCGCGGTGGGCAGGCACCATCTAAACCCTCCATCACCTGTAGGTTTAATGAGGGTGCAATTACATTGCAGCAAAGGAGTCTGCAACTCCATATAATATATAATTCAGAAAAGCTGCACAGCACACAGCAGACCAGTGTGAACTGGTGCAAGCATAGGACGCAGAGATTAAACAAACCAAGTAAAAGTCCATGCAGCACACAGCTACCACCAATGATGCACAGGCCAATGTATGTACTAAGAACTCCAGATTAAAAGAAAGATTATTGAGTTTTTTGAAAAAACGTAAGTTTTTGAATTTTTTCCTCAATCACATATGGCTTGTTAGCACTGTGCATCATTGGTGGTAGCTGTGTGCTGCATGGACTTTTACTTGGTTTGTTTAATCTCTGTGTCCTATGCTTGCACCAGTTCACACTGGTCTGCTGAGTGCTGTGCAGCTTTTCCAAATTATATATTATTATGGAGTTGCAGACTCCTTTGCTGCAATGTAATTGCACCCTCATTAAACCTACAGGTGATGGAGGGTATAGATGGTGCCTGCCCACCGCGAGGTGGGGGGTGGACAAGGAGGGCTTGGATGTCAGATAGGGCTCATCAGACCTGGAGTCACTTTGTCGTAGTTGATGAGCAAGCAGACATTGGCCAATGTATGTACTAAGAACTCCAGATTAAAAGATAAGATTATTGAGTTTTTTGAAAAAACGTAAGTTTTGAATTTTTTCCTCAATCACATATGGCTTGTTAGCACTTATGCATCATTGGTAGTAGCTGTGTGCTGCATGGACTTTTACTTAGTTTATCTATATATTTATCTATTTATCTATCTATTTATCTATTTATCTATCTATTTATCTATCTATCTATCTATCTATCTATCTATCTATCTATTTATATCTATCTATCTATTTATCTATCTATTTATTTATCTATCTTTAACTATCTATCTATCTATATCTATCTATCTATATCTATCTATATCTATATCTATCTATCTATCTATCTATATCTATCTATTTATCTATCTATCTATATCTATTTATCTATCTATCTCTATTTATCTATCTATCTATCTATCTATCTATCTATCTATATCTTTCTATTTATCTATCTATCTATCTTTTTATCTCTATCTATCTATATCTATCTGTCTGTTTATCTATCTATCTATATCTATTTATCTATCTATCTCTATTTATCTATCTATCTATCTATATCTTTCTATTTATCTATCTATCTATCTTTTTATCTCTATTTATCTATCTATATCTATCTATGTCTATCTATTTATCTATTTATCTATATTTATCTATTTATCTATCTATCTTTATCTATCTATTTATCTATCTATATCTATCTATCTATATCTATCTATTTATCTATCTATATATATCTATCTATATCTATTTCTCTATTTATCTATCTATCTTTATCTATCTATCTTTATCTATCTTTATCTATCTATCTATTTATCTATCTATATCTATTTATCTAGATTAGTATATTGGTGCAGCACAGCTCCCCTAGGTGCTCAGCAGTTACAGCTCCTCTCCTCCTTGCTGTGTAAGTATACAAATAAAGGACTGCAGCACTCTTCTTTGTGAAACAACCGCCTTTATTCGGCCATCAGGTGGGTGGTGACAACGTTTCGGGATCCTGTCCCTTTCTCTAGCAGCTATACAATGTCAAGGCTAGGTTTTTTATACCCTTGATTTTCATATGCTCACATAATTGCCAATTATCACATTCAGTTGTTTTTTATCTATATAGTGCCCTCTAGTGCAAAAACAGTGCTAGTGCACACTTATTCACCTTTTATATCATTATATTTAGCCCTTATTTTCCACATCATATATTTACATTATCTGTTCCATATTGATACTTATTTGATTGCTTTACATGTCGATATTCATCACCTTGCACAGCTATGACTTCCACCTGGTCCGCCCTCTCCTATGCAGCATACAGTTCTCCTACTTGCTTTCCTGCCGCCATTGCACGTGTCCAGCGTCTCTATGAGATCGCCCGCACATGCGCGGTGCAATTTGAGTAGTTTACCGTCGCTATGGCGATACCGGATATCCGGCGTCCGCCATCTTGCGACTCGCATTATATGCCTTTACACCTGCATTTGCATTTCAGCGGTGTTTACATGCCTATTGTCAATGTCCACTTGGTAGTTTGTGCAAATTGAGCAAAATTGTGTATGTGCAGGTCACTTATATCCAAAAAGTGCTATGTGCACATGCTAAAATCTATTTTGAGACTATACGTTAATTTTATTTTAAAACTACCGTTACCGTTATTAGTCTCCCCTATTTTACTTGTCATTATCCCTCGCCCATGAATCACCAAGCACAGTGTGTATGCCACTGCGGTCAGGTGTCAGCCTTACATGGTGATAGGAAACCCCCTCGCTCACCATGTATGCCGATCTTGGGGTCAATAGGATTTCTTATACTATTGGGGATACCCTAGATTATCCATTTAGTAGTTCCATGATTAATAAACCATAGTCATATCATATAGTCACATTATTTTATTTTTTTGTGCTTAAAGTGCTGAAGTTTCATACATTTAAAGTGCTATGCATTGCATCCATAAGATGCTTGTGTTATTGTATAGAATTAAAGTGCTTATCGTCATGTGCTTTGTGCATGGCATCTACAGGTCAACCAGATAGTCTGTTCTGCAAATTTGATAGCGGCCACTGTTTCTGCCTTGCTGTGCTTTCTACCGGAACATTGCTCTGGATCATTAGATGGGCTAAAATATGAATAATAATAATAAAACATATAAATATATTAAAATACATTAAAATTAATCTATATGAATATTAGTGTGCATCAAAATTACACCTAAAAGTGATTAATATCTGATTATCATAAAACTCGTATACAGTTTGTGCCTTTATTGTGACTAGTGCTCTCTATCTACAAGTACCATTTTTTACGTCCAAGTTACTTTTCCTATCAGGGTTCTCTTGTTTATTTCCGATTTCCTTACTACCTGCTTTACTTTGTTACAAAATCTCTATAATGTCAGACTCATTTTGTATTCAACATTCATCCCTGACGGCCTCAGAGTGTTTAGTTTATAAATCCACTCTAATTCTCTTATCTTCAATAATTTGGTCCTGTCTCCGCCTCTTCTGAGTGGGGGTATTGCATCAATTAATCTAAATTTCAGATCCCTCTCTTTGTGATTTTTTTCTACAAAATGTCTTGGAACTGGCAGGTCTTTCCTCTTTGCTCTGATGTCATGTCTATGCTGGTTAAAACGCGTTTTAAATTCTAAAGTGGTCTCACCTACATATTTGAGGCCGCATGGACATTCTAACAAGTAGATCACGTGGTCACTATTACAGGTCAGGAAGTGGTTGATTTTATATTCGACTCCATTATGTGTGAAACTTGGACCTTTCTGCATGTACTTACAATCAATGCACGAGATACACGGATAACACCCCTTTCTATCTCTCGATGTCAGAGTTGTTTGTCTACTCTTTTTCATAGAGCCAATGTCTGATCTAATAAAAGCATCCTTCAGATTTTTCCCTTTCCTATACGCTGTCATAGGTCTATTGTTGAACTCCTCAACCTCCGGTATACAGCTACTTAAGATGTGCCAATGCCTTTTTACAATCTTGTCTATCTCCGGTGCTTCCTCATTATAGGTTATTATTAATGGAATCCTCTTCTCCCTTTGCCTTTTCTCTATGGCCTCACCCTTGTTGTCTATAACTTTCTCCATCTGTTGTTCTAACAGCTTCTTCGGGTATCTTCTTTCTACAAATTTACTCATTAACTGGTTTGCTTTTTCTTCTAATTCTGTCTGTTCGCTGACAATCCTTTTTACCCTCTGCATCTGTCCCATTGGTATCGCTCTCCTTAGGGCTGCTGGGTGATGACTATCGTATCGTAGAAGTTTATTTTTATCCGTCTTTTTAACATATAATGTCGTACTGAACCCTCTTTCATGCTTCTTCACCAATACGTCTAGGAACTGTATCTCATCTTCCGATTGCACTTTAGTGAATTTTATGGTGGGATCTATTAAATTTAAGAACTCAAAGAATTCTTCCAGTTGTGTCTCTGTGCCCTTCCATATGACAAACGTATCATCCACGTACCTCCACCACTCTACTACATTAGCAAAGTGATGGGAGCCGTAGATTACGTTTTCTTCCATGACCGCCATGACCGTGTTGGCATAAGCACATGCCATTTTCGCGCCCATGGCGGTCCCAGCCAATTGTAGGAAAAAGGAATCACCAAAGAGAAAATAGTTTTGTTTTAATACAATTTCCAGGAGATCGATGATAAATTGTTTGGCAGCATCGCTATATTCTGTTTGTTGTAACTTCTCTGTTACGGCTGCTATACCTCTATTGTGATCTATAGAAGTATATAGCGATACTATGTCAAAGGACACAAGTATCAGGTTGTCTTGTTGTAGTTTCACCCCTCTCAGTTTTTTTAGGAAATCGTTGGTATCTTTTATAAATGACCTCGTGTTTGTGGCAAAGGGGTTCATGACCTTGTCTAAAAAGACCCCAATATTCTCAAAAACGGACCCTATTCCCGCCACTATAGGTCTACCTGGGGGGTTTTGTAGGGTCTTATGTATTTTTGGATTAATATATAGCACTGGTGTAACTGGGTGTTCTATATATAGGAAATCCGCCATTTCTCCGTCAATAACTCCTGCCAACTCTGCTTCTCCAAGTACCTTTGAGATGTTTCTCTGAATTTCAAATTTGGGGTCTGTACTCAACTGTCTATATACTGCTTGGTCACTTAGCTGCCGCATCACTTCCCCTATATATGCTTGTTTTTCCATTAGCACCACCGCCCCACCTTTGTCGGCCTGCTTAATAATAATTTTATCATCTTCCCTCAGCTCTTTTATTGCTTGGATTTCTCCCTTTGTAATGTTTGGTTTTTTAAAACCCTCTCTTGGTCTTGCCTTCAACTTTTTTATATCCCTTTTGACTGCTTCTATATAGGCCTCAATAACTGGGTGTACACTGTCTGGAGTAAAATCACTTTATTTATCTATCTATCTATATCTATTTATCTATCTATCTATCTATCTCTATTTATCTATTTATCTATCTATATCTTTCTATTTATCTATCTATCTTTTTATCTCTATTTATCTATCTATATATCTATCTATGTCTATCTATTTATCTATTTATCTATATCTATTTATCTATCTATCTTTATCTATCTATCTATCTATCTATCTATATCTATCTATATCTATCTATTTATCTATATCTATCTATCTATATCTATCTATCTATGTATATCTATCTATCTGTTTATCTATCTATCTATCTATCTATCTATGTATCTATTTATCTATATATCTATCTATCTATGTATATCTATCTATTTGTTTATCTATCTATCTATATCTATCTATCTATCTCTATCTATCTATCTCTATCTATCTATTTATCTA